>BOPN01001865.1:228358-230858 GCA_017312705.2 Penaeus japonicus
CTCTCTCTCTTTCTCTCTTCCTTACTCTTTCTCTCTCCCTTACCCTATCACTACTTTACTCTTCCTCTCTCTCTCTCTCTCTCTCTCTCTCTCTCTCTCTCTCTCTCTCTCTCTCTCTCACACACACACACACACACACACACACACACACACACACACACACACACACACACACACACACACACACACACACACACACACACACACACACACATTCATCCTCAAAATTTCCAATTACCTAATTTGATAAGATATTCATTATTGCAGTTAATCATTTCAAGAATTTAAATTATTACCTCGCTCGCTCGCTCTCGCTCTCGCTCTCGCTCTCGCTCTCTCTCTCTCTCTCTCTCTCTCTCTTTTCTCCATCCTTCTCAATCTCTCTTTCTTTCTCTTTCACTCATGGTAACCAGTTATTACTATGTGTATATAAATCATGTCACCCTGAATAAAATATAACGAGAAAAGTACTGATTTTAATCACGACTGTTGCATTGATGGAAAAAAATCAATTATCATTAATGACAATAGTATAATTATTTCTTTTCCCTTAGGAGTTTTACAGTTACTATTGTAGCCATGATAAAAAAGTTATATATATATATATATGTATGTATATATTTATTTACATATGTATTTATGTATATATATACATATATATACATACATTGTCACCATTTTTATAAACTTAAAAAACGAAAGAAACCAGAAAAATGTCATTACGAAGAAATAATCGACAATGATGGAATCGAACAGACAGATCAGCGAGCAAACCAGAATGAAAAGGAGAGCGAAAGGGGAATAAGGAAACGCCAAGATAAAAGGGAAGAAAGGAAGATGAAGATTAGGGTAATTGACACGTTGAGGGGAAAGTGAGTTGAAAGAAATGACGTTAAGTGGAGCTCTGGTGATGAAAGAGGTACAAACTCTTAGCACTTTCAGCTTCACTTAACTTAATCCGAGGAAAATCACCACGAATTCATTTGAGAAAGACAGAGAACAGAAAAGAATTAGGGAGAGAGTAACTAAAAAAAAAGAGGGAGAGAATGATAACAGTATGAAGTCTAAGAAAGAGATGAAGAGAGAAAAAAAAAAAACGAATGAAAAATTGTCCATTCAATATATTCAATAACACGGTCACGTTAAAACCCAAACAAGACCCGTAACACAACACGACATTAGCAACCATAACAAAAGCTCTTCAGACACACCCCCATCTATACCCGATCCCACAATAAATCAAGAAGTGAAGAAGGGCCCCCAAAAAATGGCAAAACAAAATTGCTCTGCCACAATCCTCCGATCCCAAGCTAAACAATGACCGATAGATTAGTTTGATGTCATCCTGCTGTCATTCATAATGCTGACGGGAATCACTCGGTTCCCCCTTCGCATCACTGACATTGACGGCGTAACTATGGGTGAAAAAGTCACACAGTATTGTTGGTTTATCGGATTGAGCAAGAAGGGTGACAATCTATTATTATTTTTTATTCATTCTTCTTCTCTTTTTCTCTACTTGATGATATGTATGATATGTATAATTGGATCCAAGAGAATACACGCTAAGAAACAAAGTATGAGAAAAGACACCTTACCTCTCTCGTAGCGTTGGTGGGATGGTTTAGCCCGGTGTTGTTAAGACTAATAGGATGATTCCACTGTTTTTGTTATATTTTCTTCTTTCGTATTGTCTCGGTATATTTTTTGCCCAAACAAAAGTTATATTATGTCTTGTGTATTTATTTCTAGAACATTTTCTGTGCGCCACTTCACTGTCTTAGGATTATCATCAGTAACACAGTTTTTTTTCCAGAAGTCTATTTTACATTTTTCCTTTGTATATATGTTAGTGACATGTTATAGGTTCGTTGGATCGTGTTCTAAAACTAAGCCTCCAAGCACAAAAAAACTATTTCCCATATAATAATCGCTTTCGGTTCTGTATCTGTAATAATCGATATAGTAATCTGAAAAGCATGAAAATTGAACAAATTACCCAGTAACAAAACATAAAAAAAGTGATAAAAATATCACGATGTAAATCTATCTATCTATGGATATCAAACTAAAATGCCAACAACGATAACGAATGTCTTCGCCACACAAGTACCGTACCGGCGGTTCGTTTTCTGTTTTCGAGACGCGAGTGCAACAGAAAACGGACGGCGGAGCGAGCGTCTTCACCTCGCCAGAGCGCGTGACGGAGTGAAGTGACTCAAACGACCGAGTCACTCAACAAGTCACTCACCAGGCGAGATTGCGGGCAGACAGGTGAGTGGCGAGGTGTGTAGGGGAGAGGGGCAGGGGGTGTAAATAGGGGACCAGGGAGGGAGGGGGGGAGTGTCAATGCGGTGGGTCGTTGGGGGGCGGGGGAGGGGGAAGGGGGGACTCTTAACTTTGCTATTAGATTAGAGTCAATTTTAACACAGCGTTCCGTAATCCGATTGTCCAGGTTTAACCCTCCAGGTGGTTGAGTAAAAGAGGAGGGGCAGTGGTG
>BOPN01001865.1:235858-242236 GCA_017312705.2 Penaeus japonicus
CTCTCTCTCTCTCTCTCTCTCTCTCTCTCTCTCTCTCTCTCTCTCTCTCTCTCTCTCTCTCTCTCTCTCTCTCTCTCTCTCTCTCTCTCTCTCTCTCTCTCTCTCTCTCTCTCTCTCACACACACACACACACACATACACACACGCGCGCGCGCGGGCGCGCTCACGCAATTATCTGTAAAGTACATATATAAAGAGATGATTTCTGTTTCGAAAAATATCAGACGCGTTTTTCTTTCCTCTCGGCTTTTTTGAAAGCAAGAAATATACTGCATCATTATCAAATGTTTCGATTCAGGAACATACATAAATAATCATGTTCCAAATAATTATAATGATATTGAATTTCGAGCCACCGGGCTTCGGGAATCTATTTTATTTTTTATATGATATCTGTTACCACTATTATCACCATTGACATTGCCATTATTATTATTACTACTATTATAATTGACATAGTGTATTAACATTTTCATTATTTAGAGTAATATTAATATAACCATCAATGACTTTATTGTTATAATTATCATAATCATGATTTTTATTATTATAATCATGATTTTTATTGTTATAATCATCATCATCTTCATCTGCACCATTAACATTATAATTATAATCATCATTATCATCATTATCATCAGCAACAACATCAGTATCATAAAGGTAATTATTATGCGCTATTCAATTTTATTTCTGTTCAAAAAAAAAAAAAAAAAAAAAAAAAAAAAAAAAAAAAAAAAAAAAAAAAAAAAAAAAAAAAAAAAAACAGTAGATACACATGAGGGAAAACTGTGCAATATCTCGGTTATGCTGTACATGATAGGAAACGCAGGAAGAATCATCCCCCGCGAGGCACTGGGGCAAGACCAATGTATTCAGCGATATAATAGTGGTTCCGAGAGTGGTAGTTGTGGCGGATGGAGGTTCTTTATTTCCCTGTTTCTCTCTCTCTCTCTCTCTCTCTATCTCTCTCTCCCTCTCTCTCTGTCTTACTCTCTCTCTCTCTCTCTTCTCTCTCTCTCTCTCTCTCTCTCTCTCTCTCTCTCTCTCTCTCTTCTCTCTCCCTCTCTCATTCTCTCTTCTCTCTCTCTCTCTCTCTCTCTCTCTTGCCATATAATTGTTCTTTTTCTTGTTTATCTATTTTTTTTAATGTTCTTGTTATTCTTCTTCTTTTTATCTTCTTCCTCTCTCTGATTCTCTCTCTTTCCCTTTCCACGACTCCTTACAATGAACTTGGATGATAAAAGAATAACGGTTGTTGAGTCACTTATTGTATATAGCATCAGATTATTAGAGAGTAAGGCGAGAGATGGAAACGAAACGAAATATATAGAAAAGTGGATTAAATGCTTAGTTGGGTATGGAATTGAATTATGTTATCTCATCTCATCTCTCTCCATGTCTATATCTGCCATTCTTTCATTCTTTATTGTATCTTCCTCCCCCCCCCCCCTCTCTCTCTCATTCACACACACTATTTATTTTTCCTTCTGGCATTGTAATGATAATGGTGATACAAAAATAGAAAAAAAAAATTGATAAAAATCTATATTGGTAATAATGAGCTTCATGCATGCTCCAGAAACCAGTCTAATTAATGGCGCTCGTCCTGAGGTTGACAGCGGGAACAAGGTACGTTCTCGAGCTGTGTTACCTATTCCCTCTGCGCTATGTATGTTTGTCTCTGATCTCTCTCTGGTCATTATCTAATCTCTCTTTCTCTCTCTCTCTCTCTTTCTCTTTCTCTCGCTGTCTCTCTCTTTCTCTCGCTGTCTCTCTCTCTCTCTCTCTCTCTCTCTCTCCCCCTCCCTCCCTCCCTGTGTGAACAAAATAAATGATAAAACATACAAAACACACAAAAGATCTTAATTATTATCCCTTATGACAGAGATGCAGCCTTTGAATGCTTCAGGTCCATGGAAATCAGGATCATTTCAATGCAAAGGAGTCGCGGAACCTTCACTTACACGTCAGATATAGAATCTACAAATTAACTTTTGCATTGTTGATTACACATAATGATATAACTAGACTTAATACAAAAGCCTTTAATTTGAGATTATTAGAGTTAACAACACTGATACGAATATAGGCAACGCACGTGTAACGATGACTGCCATGAATCAACTTCGTGAATTACAATTTTTGTCTTGTTTGATGATGTTATCAAAGTTGTTGCTGGTGTTGGCTTCTTGTTCTCCGCATACCTCCTATTCCTTTTATTCTTCTTGTTACATTTGGTAATATTTAGTTTTTATTACTTATACTGGTATTTTCCTTATCAAGATAATTAGAGAAAACATCATTATTATTGTCATCATTTATATGTCCATTGTTACTTATATCTCCCCTGTAATGATAATTAGTAGAATTGATAGTTGTCTTATTATCATCATTATCACAATCAACCCTCTTGAAATGACTAACATATGATCCATAATCATCATCATTTCCTTCATTATCATCATTGCTGTCATTGTTGCCTCGGCCATTCTTTGCTGATCCCTCCATTGCCGCTATCGCCTGTAGCTATTTCTATTGCTATCATTCCTTTCACTGTTATCTCACAGCATTCTTCTCGATGCGTGATTCTCTTCTCTCGCCCCATCCACCTATCCACCCCCTCCCCCCGATCTATCTACCACTCCCATCTTCCGTCTCCCATCACCTCGCACATACCTCTCCCCCTCCCCTCCCCCCCCTTAATCTTTCCTCTTTCCCCCACATACCCTCCTCTCTCCTCCCTCCATATCCCTTCACCCCCACGTGCTCCTTACCCTCGTCCCCCCTCACACTTACAACTCCCCCCCCCCCACCATCCCTCTCACACCTTCTACCCTCCCCACCCCCTTCATCCCCTTCACCCCTTATTTCCCCCCCCCCCCCCCCACACACCCATCCCTGCCCCCACATACCCTCAACAGACACACCGACCCCTACCCCCACTCCCCCCTCATACCCCCCATACACCCCACTCCCCCCTCCCCCCCCCTCCCCCCCAATTTCTCGAGACGCATCGCCCAACAAAAGAAGCAAGCTGGGCGTGAGGTGATTACGGGCTAAAATCTTAGGCCGACATTCTTCTTCATAATAAACTTTCGACTTCTTGACTTCCGACGCGAGAGATTCTTTCCCTTTCTGTCGGTTGCTGCTTGGGGATCCATCCCTGTCTTTGGCTTTCTGGGTGGTTGTCTGTCTGTTTATTTCTCTAGCTCTCTCTCTCTCTCTTCCTTTTTCTCTCTTTCTTTCTCACTCTTTTTTTTTTTTTTTCTCTCTCTCTCTTTCCCTTTCCCCCCCCCCCCCCCCCCCCCCCCCCCCCCCCCCCTCCCCCTCCCCCTCCCCCTTTCACCACTCTCTCTCTCTCTCTCTCTCCTCCCCCTCTTTACCCCTCTCTCTTTCTCTCTCTCTCCCTACCCCTCCCACTTCCCCTCCCACTTCCCCTCCCCCTCCCCCTCCCCCTCCTCCTCCCCTCTCCCTACCTTCCCTCCCCCTTCCTCTTCCCCCTTCCCCCACCCCCGCCTCTTCCTCTTCCCCTTCCCCTCCCCCCCCCTCTTTCCCCAACCACCAAAATATAAATATTTGGGTAATGCTGATGGTGAAGAAAGAGTGATATATGCAAATACATAGCCGGAGAGTCAGAAAGAAGATAAATGGATCAAGAAAAAGAAAACACTTACAGGTAAAATGAAAAGAAGAAGAAGAAGAAGAAAAAAACATACAGAAAACAAGGAAACGGAGAAAGAAAGCTAAAGAGAGCAACGAAAGTAGTTTTCGGGCCATTGTATACGCGAAACATGTGCAAGGATTTTATAAGGCATAGCGCTGCACAAGAACAGGAAGTCGCTGCTTGTTCATAGCGCGTATTGCAGCCTTAAGTAGGTTACAATCACGCTTTCCTCGGAGAACAAGCGCCGTGTTTATGGGCCGAAGCTGACGTGAAAGGATTACCTCGAGAACAAAAGATTCATATATCACAAATTGATACGAAGGTGCAGAAGGGTTCTGTGTACCTTATTCTTTTATCGAGGCGAATTTGCCGTAAAAATAGAGGGAGAGAGAGAGAAAAAAATGGGTAGGGGGAGACGTGAGGAAAGGGAGGATGATGTAGAGAGAGTGATAGACAGGGAAATGGATGAATGAATGTGAGGAAAGCGATGTAGAGAATGAGTATATTTCTCTAGCGGGGATTGGATAATGATTGAATCTGGATTTCCTCTGCGAGGGCGGGTGAGTAATGACCTCGAAGCATGAGGAAACGTCTTCGCCTCGGAAGAATGAGCTTCGATCAAATCGTCCCGACGTGAATCGGGGGAGATTTATCAGGGAGGAGGGAGCGGGGCGCGGGGGAGGGGTGGGGGGGGGTCTTTGAAGAGGGATGGGGTGGTGGGTAGGAAGTGGTAGGAGGGGGATAGCGAGAGCGAGAGCGAGAGATACAATCACTTGTGATTATGACGCGGATGAACTTTGTATTATTCAGCTGAAATCACGAGAGATTATTTCAGTTCAAGTTTCAGGCCTTTACTGCAATTAGCACTGAAATCATCAAGCAATAGTATGCTCGAACGTAAGTGGTTTTTTATCCGACTCTTAATTCGATCACTTGGAAAACGGAAGCCCCAGTTGTACAATAATGATACATTTTATTGAACTTCTGTTAGCAGCTTTATACTCTAGCTAGAATCAAGCGCAGAAATTTAAGAAATAAAAATTAGAAGAATCAAGACAAAGTGATATATTGGGAGATAGATGGACGTAAACAGTGATATGTGGATAATTATATATAAATATAAACACATATATATATGTACATGATATCCTTTTAGGGAAGTGGATTTTTTGTGAGTGGCTGAGACGTCACTCTCTCATATCGTTTCCTGTTGTGGGTTTGAAGGAATCCTGAAGGTCAGTCAGCGAGCGCCCCCGAGTCTCTGGCATGAACGCCCAAATGATCAGCGCCATGACGACATGCGCGAGCGCGAACAGCAGCAACATTAGGCCGAGACCAACGGAATCCAGGAGGAACGGAAAGGCAAAGCTCATGCCAAACACGGCGACGGAGAACCAGAAGCTGCAGATGGCGCTGCCCAGAGCGCGCACGGGCGTCGGAAGCATCTCGCCCATCAGCGCCCACGGAATCGGGCCGATGCCAAGGCCGTACGCGGAGACGAAGACCATCACGGCTGTCATGGGCATCCATGATGACCCGGGGATGTCCACCAGCAGGAAAACAGCGCCGACTGCTTCAGCGACGCCGCCCACTAGGGACGTACCGATCATGAGAGGCCTGCGCCCGACGCGGTCCACACAAACAAACGCCATTCCTGTAAAGACTAACCTGACGGCGCCCAAAAGGAGGGTGCAGGCAAAGGCGTCGAGGGCGGCGCCGGCTCTCTTGAAGAGGTACACGCTGTAAGAGAAGATCACATACTGACCTCCGAGCTCCCTTAAGACGAACACCGCCGTCAGGAGAAGAATTGGCCGGTAGTGTTGAGGATCAGCAAGTTGCGCGACCTGCTTAAAAGCGGAAGCTTTGATTTAATCATAAAAATTTATAATAATGCAGATGATGTGAGATCAAGAGCAATAACTTAATATCATAAAAATATATGCTAATTTAAAATCCAACTGCATCCCAACTACAAAAGATGAGAAGCAAAACAAAAAGAGAAGCATATTCTTTAAGACTTTTCACAAGCAAAGGAAAAGACAATTTGCATACCTGATCTTCCACAGTCGTCTGTTTTCGTTCCTGCATTTTCGAGGAAATTTCATCGAGTTCAAGACTCACGTTCTCTGAAGGACCACGTAAATTCTTCAGAGATTTCAGTGCTTTGTCCTTCTGATTTTGGCGACACAGCCAGTAGGGAGACTAGATTCAAAGTAAGAAAAGGAATAAACATGTGTGGTTATATCAATGTGTGTATCTGAGTGTGTTGTGTGTGTGTGTGTGTTTGTATGAGTGCACGTGTATGCGTGTATGTATTTGAGGTGTGTGAGTAAGTATTAGCATGTATACATACCAGAAGCCAAAACGTTACGCAACACAACCCTCCCTTACCTCAGGGACGAGAAGGGTCAACAGAAAAGCCAGGACGACCGGCGCCGAGCACAGAGCCGTCGCGAGGTCCCACGGCAAGAAGTACGCCATCAGATACGCCGTCATCTGACCCAGGGCGAAGTTGAACTCCAAACTGAGCATAATCCCCCGCAGCCGAGAATCAACCAGCTCCGCCAGCAGGACCGACGGCAGAGGGACGAGGAGGCTGTACACGAGGGAGGAGAGGACGCGGCCCAGGTAAACGAGGCGGATGTGAGCCGAGAAGGCCTGGAGGAGCCAGAGCAAGGCGGCCGGCAGGAGGATTCCTAGGAGCAGGCGTC
>BOPN01001865.1:253282-255094 GCA_017312705.2 Penaeus japonicus
GTACAATGTACTCACGAACTAGGAATGGATTTTTCTCAGGCCAGATGCTGGATGGTAGTTGATCACCTTTGACCCTCGGCACTGGTATTAACTTGGCATCTATGGGAGCGTTAAGCGATATTTGACTCGTTTTCTGTTGGTTTGCTTGGATGGTATGATTTTATATTAGAAATATCTTCAGACATCCTCAGATGTTTTCACACTACATTGTATACTTGCAAATCACTAAAATAGGTGGTATAACTCAATGTTTTCCTTCATTTATATTGTGGCACTTTTGGCATCTCACTGCCTTTGAAAGCACTGGCTTTCTTGTAGCATTCTTTCTTTTTTTAATTTTCTACAACACTTGTGTAATTTCTTATTTCTATTTCGTTCGTATATGCACTCTAGACATTCACAGTTATTTTCACCTTATGCTATGCCGCCACAGTTCACTGAATATACATAATTTTACACTCAATATTGCTGATACCTAAAACACTGGCCCCTATCCTACTCGTTGCCAGATATATCATATATATATATATATATATATATATATATTGTTACGCCGGCCGCCTCGTCTATCTGCCACCAACACGAGGCAGGCTAGGCAGACGGCGTGCTAACCACAGGGTCGTGAAAACAGAACAGCGCCAAGAGGCACCAAACACCACAGCGTCCCAAAACACCACGAGAGGGGAACCCACGTGGAGAGGCAGGGCACGAAATAAACACGCTCTAAAACATCTATCCTTTATTTCTACTAGTTCTTTACCCGTACACTTTCTATAGGCACAATACAGGGGGAAACCAGCACATCACACAGCACAATACAGCTATAATAGGGCAACACAAAGTATCTCAGTCACAAGGAGCACACGCGAGGTCTTCCCTGGGGCAGCGCCTAACTCCGACTGTCCTGGCTTTGTTCCTTCCGCGCCGCTTGCCCCGTCTCTTGTATCATGTTATCCTGTTGACACATGTTTCGCACAGAGACAAAGACCCACTGGCGTAGCACTATCCCCCCCTATCAAGCAGACGACCCGTCTGCTCTGACATGCCTAAACATGAAATAAATAACAGGAAACATAAAGAAAATCATTCTTCAAAAACAAACAAAATTCTTTCAAAACAAAAGAAAACGTAATGGTAAATTAGTTCTCAGAAATATAAAAATCTTTCATCCAGCTCAGCTTTCTTCGCTCTCGCCGGGGTCGCTCAGGTGGAGGTGTGGGCGGCGGCAAATTGGCAGTGGCACTCAGAGGGTTATCTCCTGCCCCAAGACCTGGCTCATGGTCACCATTGACGTCTGCTGCATCGCCCTCACCGTCCAAATGCTCGTCCTCATATCGGTCAGCGTCCGCCACGTCCTCATCGCCGCTACTGGTGATTACGTCATCTTTTTCACCATGGCCCCAGGAGTAACTTCCTGGCCCATGGTAACGCCACAGCCGGTCCACGTGGACAACAGACGGTCGCTTTCGCCCTCTGCGAATTCGATAGGTGACATCAGAGAGGGCCGCTACCACCGTGTACGGTCCTTCCCAGGGGCTCTGTAGCTTCGGCGAGAGCCCTCGTTTCCGACGCAGGTTATGCAACCACACTCTGTCACCTACATTGTACCTCGCTTCCCTCATGCGCCGGTCGTAGGTCTCCTTCATGGCTTGGCCAGCTACCTTGAGCTTGCCACGCACTCGTCGGTGCACCTCCGCCAGGTTCTCCTGCAGTGCCGCTGCATAGCTGGAGGTGACAGTTGGCAAGTTCACGTCGGGTGGCCGCCCTGTGGCCAAATCCACTGGTAGCCTGAGCTCACGGCCAAACATGAGT
>BOPN01001866.1:10000-17500 GCA_017312705.2 Penaeus japonicus
ATGACTTTTTTTTTAAGTTTTGTTCTTAGAAAACCACAGCAACACGCATATGAGAAATGGCCTTTTCAGGTGCAGTTGATTACGGTTTGGATGAAGTTTTGCTGATTTTTACAGTTTACATGAAGAGAATGTTGCTTGTTAGGGGAAAAATATGCAAAAAAAAAATTAAATTCCCTGCCAAATGTATATTCGATGTATGTTCGTTTTGTTTCGTTTTCCTTTTTGCTTTTCGTCTTTTCAATCAAAATAAAACTTGCATCAGCCCATTTTTCAAAAAAAGTGATTTGTGTCTGTTCCACAATTCTCAGACACATACTCGATTCAGTGACATAGGGCACTACCCACCTCTCCTATATAAATGGATGTTGACTCTGCAACCTTATTCAACTGCATCTACCTTGTCAACATTGAATCATAAGGCAGAAAAAAGGGATGATATATATATATATATATATATATATATATATATATATATATATATATATATATATATATATATATATATATATACATATACATATATATTCAACAGATGTTACGCACAATATTTAATACTGCAAATGCCATTGTTACCCCCCCACCCCCACCCCCACCCCCGACATGTTTGAAGTACGGTGTATGTTATCTCCTTTTAGACGTAAAACTTGAAAATAATCATTCAGTTTTTGTTTACTTAAAGCACTAAAAAAAAGAGTCTTATTACAAATGAACTCTACGCTGCCGGATTACGTAATTAAGTCATTAAATCTTGATTATCCGTCTAAAAGAAACAAAAATAGCTAGAGTACATGGTTGTTTAAAAGAACTTTGGCTATAAGTGAATAACTAGGACATTGTACAGTATTTAAGTGAATTAAGAGAACAGAGATCTTCATTTAGAAATTAAGAAATACTGTTTTGTTTTACCTTTATCACTGTAGTAATAATAGATACCCTTTTGTTATGTATGTGATCATTATCCCTAATCATATCTTGTCCTTATTGCTATCGGTTCTAACAGTAGTTGTGTGGGTGTGTAAGGTGGGTGTCTGCGTGTGTGCGTGTGCGTGTGTGTGTGTTATATAAGAGAGAGAGAGACAGAGACAGACAGAGAGAGAGAGCCAGACAGAAAGAGAGAGAGAGAGAGAGAGAGAGACAGACAGAAACAGAAAGAGTGAGTGTGTGTGTGTGTGTGTGCATATACGTACAATCGTACATATCCTTTTTTTAATCCACCGGAAAGCACACACACAATCCTCTCCACACACTTATAGCCGATTGGCCAATCCACATGTTCGATAAACACTGGCGTATCACAAATTAATACACATGTAGCCGTGCATGTATCCATCCAACCTTTTTGGATTCACTTATATGCGGTGTATTTTGTTTGTGGAAAGATTAAATAGATGAAAAATAAGCAAGTGCAATTTGTTATACGTAAGGGAAAAATACATGTGGGTTATTAGTATTGACCGAGTGTTGTTTAATGATTGCCTGTGGGTATGAAATAATGATTACGGCATTGTAATCATTGCAATCATCTGCAAATTCATTATTATTGAAGAGGAAATGTGGATTTCACTGCTGGTAATGATAACGAGAACGATGGTGGTGATGGTGATGATGATGTTGATAATGAAAACGATACTTGTTGGTATACTGATACTTATTGATGGCAATGATGATGGCGATGATAATGATAACAATAATGATAATTATATTGATGATACGAATTTGATAACTGTAATAATGATAGTGATGATAACAGCATTATTTTCATTATCATTATCATTATTATTATCATCATCATCATCATCATCATCATCATTATTATTATTATTATTATTATCATCATTATTATTATCATTATCATTATTATTATTACTATCATTATTATTATCATTATCATTATTTATCATTATTATTACTATCATTGTCATTATCATTATCATTACTATTAATATCATTAGCTTTAGCATTACTATCATCATTGTCATTATCATTATCTTTATCATTTTCATCATCATTACTATTACTATTATCATCATTATCATATTCATCATAATCGTCATCATCATCATCATCATCATCATTATCACTATCATCATCATCATCAAATCGTCATCATCATCATCATCATCAAATCGTCATCATCATCACCATCATCATCATCATCATCATCATCATCATTATAATCGTCATCATCACCATCATCATCATCATCATCATCAACGTTAACCACTCATATACCACCCATCTACCGCCCCGTTTATGTGACCTCCCACCCTCTGCCTCTCCTTCAGGTATCAGCTTCAGTTCACCGTCAGTGACCGACTGTGGGGACAACAGGGCGTGCCGGCGAATGTCACGGTAACGGTGAAATTGTTGACAGATGAATCCCTGACTCACGCTACGCCCTTGACTGTCACGCCCATTACTCCTGCGGCGTTGACCAAAGGGTGGACGCCCATGGTAAGACCTAGAGGTTATGGTTGTTTCTGTTTCGTGGTCTGGTCTAGGTCTGGCGTTGTTCTTGTTTGCTTTAAATCATTGTTATTGTTATCATTGTGAATATCACTATTGTTATTATTATTACCATAATAATGATGAAGATTATTATTATCATTATTATTATTATCAAAATTACTATTATTATTATTATTATTATGATGATGATGATTATTATTATTATCATTATTAATATTATCAATATTATTATCATCATTTTTATTATAATTATCATTATCATTATCATTATCATTATCATTATTATTATTGTTTCATTATTGTTATTATCATTGATATTATTATCATAATCATTAGAAGTCGTAGCAGTTTTATCATTATCAGTTGTAGTAGTAGTAGTAGTAATATTATTACTATAATTATTACCATAATTATCACTATCCTTATGATTATTGTTATTATCATCAGGCAGTTGGGTAGATAAGTATCAAATTAAGTCGGGTGTATAAGTAAGCTGGTAGGTAGAAATGCAGCAGATTCGCAGTAGGAAACTAACTATAATCTGTGTGACATTTCGAATCAAACTTCATTCCCCATTTGGTCAATTGCATTTCTTCTTTACACGCGTTATTGTTTGTGTTAGTGTTCAAACATATCTATAAAAAGCGTTTGTGTTCAAAGGCATCTATAAAGTGTATTTGTGTTCATGGACATTTATGCAACCTGTCTCTGTCTATAGATATTATGTTAACGTCTGTTAACAGATAATAACATCATGCTTTTGTGTTTGTTGATATATATAAAACGCGTTTATGTTCATAGATATTCATAAAACAACTTTTTTCATAGATATCTATATGAGGCATTTGTGTTCAAAGATACCTACATAACGCATATATAAACATGAGTATATAAACATCCATATAACTAGACCGCTATTTGAAATAATTTCCAAAATGCTCAAGCGCGTGTGCATGCGAAAGAAAGCGCTATCTCACGGCCAGATTCGCGAGCCGTCTAACCATCCTCGCTTCTGCTCTTCTCTTCACCCACGTCCCCAGCGCGGAGGAGGTGTCTTGGGCCGACTGGTGCAGGGGATCCTTCACGCCGTGGGAGAGGACGCCCACGTAGTCGAGGTGGTGAGCGTGCACGACGCCCACCGCCCACCGTTCCCGCACGAATCCTTGGCCAATGTCACGTCGGCGTTTTTCCAGACGCCTCCGCCCTCCTTTGTCTCCCCCGCCAGGTCCTCCTCCTCCTCCTCCGACGTCCCTGTGCCGTCTGCGTGCGTGTGGGTGAGCGTCAAGGAAGCGCTGGGGAGCTTCATCGATCCCGTGAAGCTCCAAGGACTCCTGCAGCTCCATTCCGCGAAGGTACAAAAGGGGATGGCGAAAGGTCGAAAGGTTTTTGAGAAAGCTTTGCTAGGCTGGGAAACGTTTTAAAGGTCGGATGGAATTGGCTCAAAGTGGATCATATAATATATATGTCCGTGTGTGTCTGGTTTTTATGTTAGAAAATAGAACTAATTACATTATCCTGATTCTGGCGGTGAAATGACGTTAGATTTAACCACATTCCGCTAGCTAACCTAAATTATAGCGAGTGTCGTCCGCAGGTGCAAAAATATATATGTATATAAAAATCTGAATCATTAAAAGGTTTGTTGGCCAATTCATACCTTTTTCGATCATGAACTGAATTCTGGAATGAAAGGGGGTAACGAGGTACTGAAACAGCGAAAATTATAATTATCCTTTTTACTGATTACCGATACTGTGCTCTGGCCGAGAATATCTGCATATCAATTTGATTTTAATATAGAGTACCTGCGTTATTATGGTTCATTATCACATGTCATGAATAAATGAACTGATATGCATATGTGTGTGTGTGTGTGTGTGTGTAAGTGTGTAAGTGTGTCTGCGTGAATTCGTGTCTGTATAGTGACATTCACGCCCCTCTCACAGACACTCAATAGAGGAGCCCCCTTGTCAGACGCCCTTCCTCCATCCTCCCAACAGGTGTCCAAGGCGGTCAACCTGACAGTGACGTCGAAGGATCCGGAGAAGGTGGCGTCCCTCTCCCGACAGCAGGAGGACGCGAGGGAGCCCTTTGAGCGTCGCCCCGGATCGCAGGACGCCCAGGAACCTTCCTCCGCCGCCTCGCTCTCCTCGTCACCTGTTCCGCTTCAGGTGCTCATCATGTGGTGTTCTTTACCCTACATGTCGTGCTTGTTTTGTTCTTTTGTCTATGTGGTCTTCGTCGGTATCTTATGTGTTTTCTATTGCGTCATCGAAGCGCTTGTTTTCAATGATCCAACGTGTTTTTTAAATAGTTATCTTTGTGTTGTTTGTTGTTTGTTCTTTGTTTTGTTTTTGATAAGTATCCTACGGGTTTTGTTCATATCCTACGTCATGTATAATTAGCATCCTTTATTCCATACACGTTTTGTCCCGTGTCTTACAGCTTTCTCTATGCTATGTGATTTATCTTTCACCCTTTAGTTTTCTCATTCGCCACACAATCCTACCCACAGTGTTCTTTATCTGGAATGTCTTTCCTATCCATCCATTCTCTATCCTTCTCTCACCCTTGTTCCTCGTTCCTTTCCTCGCAGGTGGTGGACATCAACGCCACGTCCTTGGTGACTCCGCGTCTCACCTTCGCCAGCCGTTGCCATGGTTACGAGCACGAGACTTGTACGCCTTCGTCTTGTCTCAACGGCGGGCGGTGTGTCGGGAATCTGGAGGAGAGCAGGTAGTTCTTTGGCCAGTTTTGGTGTTGTTGTTTATTATTATTATTATTATTATTATTATTATTATTATTATTATTATTATTACTATTATTATTATTGCCTGTTTTTTCTCTTTGTTGCCTGTTTTTTTCTCTTTATTGCCTGTTTTTTTCTCTTTGTTGCCTGCTTTTTTTCTTTCTTTTTGGGCGTTTTCTCTTTTTGATTACTGTTGTTGTTATTGTTGTCGTTGCTTCTGTCCTTACTGTTTTATTTTATTTGATATTATTATTTTTTATTCCTTTTTTTTTGTTGTTGTTGTTCTTGCTTTTCATCTTTTATGTTCATTGTTTCATCTTTACAGTCTGGAAGTGAGAAGGATTTGGTGAGAAAGAGATCGAGAGAAAGAGAAGGGGAGAGAGAGAGAGAGGGAGAGAGAGAGAGAGAGAGAGAGAGAGAGAGAGAGAGAGAGAGAGAGAGAGAGAGAGAGAGAGAGAGAGAGAGAGAGAGAGAGAGAGAGGGGAGAGAGAGAGAGAGAGAGAGAGAGAGAGAGAGAGAGAGAGAGAGAGAGAGAGAGAGAGAGAGAGAGAGAGAGAGGGAGAGAGAGAGAGAGAAAGAGAGGGGGGATGATGGAGAGAGAGAGAGAGAGAGAGAAAGAGAGGGGGGGGGTGAGAGAGAGAGAGAGAGAGGGGGGGGGATAAAGAGAGAGAGAAAGAGAGGGGGGTGCGAGAGAGAGACAGAGGGGAGGGGATGGTGAGAGAGAGAGAGAGGGGGGGGGGTACAGATAAAAAAATAGGGAAGGTGGGAAGCTCTGACAGTTAGCACGTTGTAAACAGTTAAAAAAAATGATATTGGAAAAAAAATATATTCCCAAATCGAACTTTTATTTTCAAACTTTTTTTTCGGAAGCTCACGAAACTTTTCTGGCCTTATTTTTCCCCAAAAATCTGCATTGCGTTTGTTTGTTTATTTATTCAATTGACTTTTCCTTTCATAGTCACTTTGCCTTTTTTTAAATACGTTAACATTGTCACTTCGGAGACCAAAGTGCACTGTTATTTCCAGTAGGTTTTTCTTACATCCCTTTCCTCTTGTTTAATTAACACTGCAATCTCAACAGCTAAAATATTCCTGCAACATCATCAACAATACATTTCCTATATCAAATTTGGTCTTGAATGCAATATTTCCTAAAACATCCTACTTGATCTTGAATGCATTTCCTGTAGCATTTTTGCAACATTTTACATGAAAATCACCATACTGAATAATATTTGAATTAGTGATGGTGACATGTGTGTGTATGCTTGTTCAAACGTGCGTGCATGTGTGTGTGTGTTTGTGCGTGCGTACGTGTGTGTGTGTTTGTGTGTGTGTATGTATGTGTGTGTGTGTGTTTGTGTGTTTGTGTGTGTGTGTGTGCGTGTGTTTTCTTTATTTTTCCAATGATAATATGAACATGTGTTTTTATTCATTCGTGTAACATCCTAATATTATTTTTACGATTTTAATATGATTTTTTTTCTTTCATTTTTTTTACATCTCTATTCTACTTATGAAATACCGACGGCCTGGTGAAAAATATCGTATGAATAAAAAATAATAATTTAAAAGGTAAGCGTATTGGTTCCATGTTCATTCAATTACTCATTCTATTAAACTTATTATATCAAAGCCATACTCACTTCATGCTGTTTCTATAAAAACCCAATTATGTATTTTTATATCAAAACTAGTGGCACTCCAAAGTTCATGGTGCTCTGAAGGTTAATATGTTATGTAAGGTCCGAGATCAAGGCCATACATAATGAGTATCAGAGCATAATTTATCAATTTAGGTCATTATCAAGTATTTCAACTCTTTGGCTTATGATATCACTATAATAGCCCTATTTTGATAACAGAAAAAAATCACTCATAACAAAAAGTTGTTTTAGGGACCCGCCCCGGATTAAGGGCTTTGAAGATTAAGCTTCATCAGTTCCATGGTAGATCCGCCATTGTTCAAAGCCATGTCCATTTTATGTTGTTTTTATAAAACCCATACTTGTATTTTTCTATCAGAGCTTTGTTCATTTCATGATGTTTCTATAAAGGAAAACTCATTTCCGGTTCATACTACGAAATGATATATAATAGATTTCTTTCATAGAAATCATTTTAAGTTCATGCTGTTTCTAAAAAAAAATAAAAGAATAATAATAATAATAAAATAAAATAAAAAAATGAAACTTACGCTATGCCTTGTTTCGTCATTCTGTTCCTCATTCTACCCACCCCATGCTTGCCCAAGGTGCGTGTGCCCGGGGGGCTCCGACGGC
>BOPN01001866.1:37500-40000 GCA_017312705.2 Penaeus japonicus
TTTTGTTACATATAGACATACATATCTTTTAATTTCTTTATGTATTTAATCTATTCTTTTTTGCTATAAACAGCTGTCTTTTTTTTTTCTTTTTTTTTACTGTGTTCTTGCGTCTCAATAATATATTTTTTCTTTGTCTATTTCTATATAGTTCTTTTTCTCACTATTTTTGGAAGGTGAGGGTTCAAAAATCTTTTTACAAGTATCTTTACTAGAACCACAGAACTTCCTCCGCATATCGTCTGGTGTGTCTAGGACCTCAGTATTTTTTCAGTGTTTCATCGAGTGATTTATCTCTTATTTTCCAGTCGATTTATTCGTAATTGAAGTTTTGATATTCAAGACCTTCCCTGTTGCTGCTGCTGCTTGTTTTTTGTTTGTTTTGTTTTGTTTTATTCAGATTTTTCGTTTTTTTCTAACTTGTTTAACGTGATTTTTATCATATTGTGGTCTTATTATGTTGTAGAAATTGATGTTATGTTGTTCACGTCCTCCCTCTTACAAAAAAAAAATAAAGGTCAGGTATATTTTACCACATTGTTGGGATTTTTATAATTTGATTAAGGTTAATATTGTCTTCGAAATCTAGTTATTTTCTTATTCTCATTTCTAGTGGTATTTGCTCATATCTTCTTTTGTTTCCTTGTCTATAAAACCAAACACTAAATCTTTTCTAATGTATAAGTCTCCTTTGTCTCTAATATGATCTTTCCTTCCTTACCACCTTTTTCTCTTCCTCTGCTTTCTTTTCTCTTCTTTTTTTCTTCTTATCTTTTCTGTCTTCGTTTTGTTGCGTTTCCGTGATAGCTATCAATATTTGTTGAAGCTTGATATTTTCTCTAGGAACGATAAGTATGTTTGGTTCGCTTTTGAGTGTAAACCCTCCATTTCTTTCCGTATCTTCTTACAGTTAATTTCCTCGTTCTCGTTTCATAGTTTTTGTTTCTCTCCGAAGGTTATGCGCCTTTAATTTCCTTTCGTCTTTGCAATTTCCTTGAGCTTTATATGTTTGGGTTATTAGCAATCATCTTTGTGTTTGTTTGTTTTTTTTGTTTGATTGTTTTTAAGTTGAAGACAAATTGGTCTTGGTCTCAAGCCTCCTTTAAGTATTTGCCTTCTCTCAAAGCATCCTCAGCTTTAATTGTTTCATCAGGGTTATAAACTATATCTTTGATTACTGCCGTTTCATTTGTTTCAAGATTGCTTTCTTCCTTTCTCCCTCTACATTGTAAATAAACACATTGTTTACTCTTAATGTCTCATTTTCTTTTTCTTTCTGTTTGTCCCCTCAGAGCTTGTTTCCGATTTTGTTCTCTCTCTCTCTCTCTCTCTCTCTTTTTCTCTTTCTCTCTTTCTCTCTTTCTCTCTTTCTCTCTTTCTCTCTCTCTCTCTCTCTTTCTCACTCTCTCTCTCTTTCTTTTCTTTTCTTTTCCTCTTTTTACCTCATCGTCAAATGTTGTTTGCTGTTCATGATTTGTTTTTCTTTCTTGTGCTGTAATATTCCTGAAAAAAAACATTCTTCCTCTTTGCAATTCCTCTTTGTTTTGCTTTACTTATCCATCTTTTCCATTTTCTTGCTCTCTTTTTTCAACCCTAATCAGTTCTTCCAAGATACAGGTTCCTTACAATTTCCAGCTCTAAGTATTTAGTGATTTATTTATTGCTTTTTCAACTTTTCCTCTTCTATATGTAATGGCTTTCCTTAAAATTTATTTTCTTTTTCTTTTTCTAAACGATTCTTCTGTTTAAATGAACGTTTTAAAATCTGCGACAGTTTCTTCAATCATAACTTAGCATACACGGTTTCTGAATATCTTGTTTAAAAAACTTTTCAATGTTAGAATTTTCTAAGGACAGATAACCCGATGGTTTGACCTCCTTCCTCTCCTCAATTCCACTTCTGATGTAAAGCGTGACGTTATGGTTGATGTCAAAGGCGATATTGGAATCTGGCAAAGGTCTTCATCGTACTGGGGGGGGGGGGGTCTTTAGATTTCATTTCTCTGCGCACGTTATTAGTCTATTTCCCCTTCCGGACAGTCCTCTTCCAGACAGGGACGAGAAACTGTCCTTCACTAAACTGCACTGCACTGTATTACGCATATATGTATAAATGCATATACATTTTAATAAATATACATATATGTTTGTATGCGTGTGTGTTGATATAGATATATAGATAGATAGATATAAACATTAACAATAGTAAAGGAATTTCTTCCCGCTTTGTTCCCCTAGGATTGCGAGCGGAGCAGACGGAGGAGGGCGACATTAGGCCCTTAGTGCCAGGATTCCTCGACGTCCTCGACCTCCTGCAGCACCTCCCCGACGGGCCAAGGTCCCCCCCACTCCAAGGTGCCAGAACCAAGTGCCAAGAGAGTCCTGCGGCCCGTGCCACCGCGTCGCCCGCTCGGTCGACGGGCCTCCCAACGGCTTCGGCCTCTCTGCCTGTTCCTTCTGCCGGAGTCGCTGCCGAAGTGGAGTCGTGTCCCGTGCCGTA
>BOPN01001866.1:42500-45000 GCA_017312705.2 Penaeus japonicus
ATCATTATAACAGCAACAATGATAATGATCATCATTATAATGATAATAATGATAGTAGTTTCAACAATAAACACAATAATAATGGTGATATTCAAATAATGATAATCATTACCACTATCATTATCATTATTCTTATCATTATTATTATTTTTCATAATTATGTCTACAGCGATGATGATAATGATATTAATATTAACGATAATGATAATGATGATAATAATCACCTCTATTATCATAATAACGATGGCGAAAGTTACGATGATAATCATATAAAAATGATTTACATACTTTGGGTATTACATTCTAAATAAGCTTCTGTAGTTAGTGAATAATGAATGAATGTTCTTTGGTAATAATGAAGTGTAATTATGATGATGCAGAGGAGCAGAATGATAGTGATGATTATTATTTGAAATGCAAAAATGTTTTGGTATTACTATTGCCATTTTATCTATCAATATTATTATTAATTTTATTTTCTATCATTAGTACTATCCTCTGCCTTCTCATTTCACTCTATTATCATTAAAGCAATCGCCATTGTCATTGTCATGGTCATTGTCATCATCACTACCATCAACATCACATCCCCACCATTATTACTCTCATCATTAATATAATCAATGCCATATAACTAATCCAGTCTATTGTTCCCCATTCCCCTTTCCCCCCTAGCTCCCCCCCCCACCCCCTCCTCTGAGGTACTTAATATTTACCCCCCCTATCCCCCCTCCTTACCCCTTGAAAATGGGGATTTGCCTCTCTTTCTGACAGTTTATTTGTCATAAGACTTAAACACTTTATTTAAATTCTTTAGATAAAAAAGTGTGGGCTTTAGGTTTAGGACAAAGCTCTCAATAACACAAAATTTTAGTGTCCATTTCATTACTAGGACTAAACTTTGAGATTCAAGAATCCAAACTGACTTTCGAGAGGAAATTTTGGAATGAAAATTCTAAAGTTTAGAATAAGTTTGGCCAAAGCTAAATGAATATTAAAATTTCTCAAAGCGTTCTAGAGAAAATATTATGGTTAACAATTAAAAAATGAAAATGCCTGTAGAAAATTTAGGAACTGCAAAGAATTTATAGAGGACAAACGTATGCCAATGACTAAAATCCTTTTTTTTCCAATGTTACGTATTTATAGTGTATGTGTGTGTGTGTGTGTGTGTGTGTGTATAGAGAGAGAGACAGAAGTTTAAAAGAATAATAAAGTAGAAAATACATAAGTCTACCGCAACGTCTTCAGACTTGCGGTAGACGGATCTTCCTACAGCTGGAAGACCCATTTTGCATGATGGTTCGTCTTAGTTGATTTGAATGCTTATCCAGACCACCACTTAAGTCAAAGCAATTGGTCTATGGGCTATGTGTGACTCATCCATATAATATTTTGCAATCTATTGGTAACATTTCGGTCACATTACCTTCTCGGCGGAGATAATAAGTAATAAAAAGATTACTTCTAAAGCGATGGAAAACATTAACACCAAAATGTATTTAAACTTTATGGCACATTTAAGTCAATGGTATTATTGAATCCCCATGTCAATACCAGTAATAAGTTAGTCCGGGTAGAAAAACACACGGGTGAACAAAATAACTGTATTGAATATTCTATATACTCACATTTTATATATACACATTAAAATATATATAAGCCAAACGCAAAATAGAACCCTACTCCTATTCTAACACATAGTAACAATATATGTATATATATATATATATATATATATATATATATATATATATATATATATATATATATACAATTAGCCGAGAATGACCATAAGCAGAGACACAAAAGTCGAGTGCACAAAAAATAGTAGAGTGGCTTGACTGAAAGCCAAGTGGCGTTGAGGCGAGTGAGCCAAGAAGTGAGCTCAGGTCAGCCACCGAAACAAAGGTCAGTTGGGATTTCGATACGTAGTGAAACTCAAGATGACGGAAAAGGAGATAAAGGAATAGTGTTTACGAAATAAAGAAATCATATTCGAACAAAACAAGATGTTCATGCATCACACTAATTATATAATTAGTTAATCCATAATTCTGATCAAGATTACCACTTAGGTCAAAACAATTGATCTTTACGCTATGTGTAACTCATTCATATAATATTTTACAATCTATAAGTTATCTTCTATGCTGATATTTACAATGGTAATGATGATGATGATAATTACATTAAAACAATGATAACGATAACAATCATAGTAAGAGTGATAATGATAACTCATAACAAAGATGTTAATGACAAGGATTGAAATTACATTAACATGATGATAACGATGAAAGAATAATAATTGTTGATGTATGCTATCATTATCAGTATTGTTATTTTCATTTCCATCATGATCACCATAACAATTCAATTTTTTATCCTTATCATTAATTGTATAACTACTCTTATTATAGCATATATTATGATAATAAAGTATCGACAGTATTGTCTATAATGCTGTTATTACCTTATTAACATTATAGTCGATTTA
>BOPN01001866.1:52500-55000 GCA_017312705.2 Penaeus japonicus
TTCAATTTCCGAGTTGTCAGAGAACTTCCTCCAGACGCCCTCCTGCTCCGAGTCGGTGATCCCAATCCACAGGTGGTAGTTGGAGGAGCAGGTGTCCATAAACTGAAGAGACTCATTGTGTAACTGCCGGTTTTGTTCGCGTGTGCTCGGGCTGAACACCTTGTAGCCGACCCGACTGCACATGAGGATCGAATCCACCATATATCGCGGTTCGGGAAAGATCACGTACCTGTCATCCTTCTCACAGAACACCTCCGGTCTCTCGAGAGTCTCCAACACACTGAACAATTCCAGTTCGTTTCTATCCGTCGAGAAGATATTCCCGAGTGGGGCTCTGGAACAAGCAGCTTGTTCCTCGACCTCGGCCTCGGTGAGAGTCTTGTTCCAAATGTTGACCTCGGAGATGAAGCCTCGGAAGATCTGCTCGACGTCGAAAGCCCCCGCAAGGAGGTCCTGTTCCTGGCCGAGGGTGAGAGTGCTGTTGAGAGCCAGCGGGATGATGCTGGTCGTAATAGTCCCTCTGATGCGTTCTCTGCCCTCAACATAGGCCGTGTACTGTCCAGAGGAGAAAATGTGGCAGTAGTGCGTCCACTGGTGTAGTCTGATGTCGGTCTTGAAGTCTGGGAAACCAAATTGCCTCACGCCATTGTAGTAAAAGCCGTGTTCTGTGCCTCGACGATCTGGTGAACAAATAAATGGTTAAGTAAGGAAAGCGAACAAGAACAATGATACATGATGGTAAAGACTGATCTTATTTTTGTTCATTTTCAAAAGCGTTGTCTATAGTCTCCATAAATTGATGACCATATGGTAATGCATCATCATCATATTGTTATCTCCATTTTTATTGCCATTACCATCTTTATCTGTATTATCAGTATACTGCAAAGACCGAAGCAGAGGTATTACCCTCGCCAACAGAAACTAAATAAAATGTTTACATCGCTTTGCAGTAAATGGGTTAATATTTAGTCTTTGGTTCATAAAGACACCACGACATTGTGTTTTAACAACATAGCATCATTATCTTTATTTATTAATGATAAGAACGATGTGCAGAGATTGATAGTACCAACATCACTTACTATCCCAATATTGCAATCGCATGAAATATGAAATCCAAGTTGCATTCACCAACATGAAAACACCCATCAGGAATGGCCCATAGCCCCCCCCCCCCCCCTTCCCCAGATAACTAAGATGACAAGTGCCAGTATCAGGGAAGTTCCAGTTCATTCAGCTGGAAGGCCTTGTTGATCTGTCCATATGGGGTGCATCCACTGTGGTTGCAATTGAACGGTCTAATAGGATGCAGGATGGTAGAAACGAGCGTTGGTTTGGCTATGCCCTTTTTGTTTTAATGCATTAAATATTTGACACTTCGCTTTACCGTAATGTTATATTTCAAAATGCTATGATAATCATGGAAATACGAATTCTTATTTTTATATCCTAGAGGGAAAAAAAAGTACCGTGAGGTCAGCTGTAGATTCCGACGGATTTTCACCATTGCAGCGCCTTCATTGCAAGCAGAAGTAGGTGTTCCGCTTTGCAATACGGATTTAATTATCCTAGATTCGGTGAGTATAGGTCCGTATTGCGATTCTTATTATTATTGTTATTATAAAATCATCATTATCAATTGTTATTTTTTCATGTTTTGTTTTTTTTTACTTTTGTTTCTTTTTTTACATATGTAATGATTGTTATTGTTAAAATGATCATTATTTTCATTTTCATTTTTATTGATATTAGTGTTATTATTATTTCTGCTTTCATTATCATTATCATTATTATTATACGATCATTATTGGTATTAGTATTATCATTATTATCATTACTATTATTATTACCATTATTACTGTTTTTATCATCATCATCATCATCACCATCACCATCATCATCACCCCCATCATCATTATAATCATTATCATGATTATCATTATTATTAATATCATTAGGTTATAATTATCATTACCATTATTGTTACTACTATATTTAGTAGAATTAATATCACCACTCTCGTCATCACTCTTAAAGTTGATCTTTTTGATGTCTCACTGGTTAGACTTATCTGCTTTCTAATTCATAAAGAAAATAAAGAAGTAAATATGTAAATACATACTGTACACGAGAAAGTGAACATATTATTGATATCAAGCAGTTTTAAGTATCAAATTTTGATACACATAAGAATTGTACACATTTTTTTGTACACACATATATATATATATATATATATATATATATATATATATATATATATATATATATATATATATATATATGTATATATGTATATATATATATATATATATATATATATATATATATATATATATATATATATATATATATATATATATATATATATATGTATATATATATATATATATATATATATATATATATATATATATATATATACATATGTTTGTGTATGTATATGCGTGGGTGCGTGATGTGCACAATTATACCATCTATTATTATCTTCGTTAAT
>BOPN01001866.1:82500-85000 GCA_017312705.2 Penaeus japonicus
CGCTAAGTGGATTTGCGACCGACTTTCTTGGACCGACGGAGGCGCACGTGGACTATAAAGCATCCGATGCTCTTGTAATGTCACTAACACTGCGACTTCGTTTTCCACTCAGGTTTAAAAATATCTTTCAAGGCATCAAAAAAATAATAGCAATTCATTAACGCTTTCATATACGATATTTATTTCTAAAAGAGCTTTCGAGATTTCTATTCCAGGAGAGACACCAAGAACGCTGTCAAGAGCTGGCTGTAACACTTCATAAAAAGATAGAACAAAAAGTCTCTTTTGTCCCTTTATCAACCTGATTTTATCTTCCACTGCATTTAATCTCAGTGGAAAATCCCTTGTTTTGATAACAAACCTCAGGTCTGCCATTTGTGAGAGTTACCGCCACAACAATAGCAATTTGGATGCCTTTGTGAGAATCCAATAGGGAAACTTTTAGGAGTGGCCTGCCATAAGTCCACTTGCGAGTGTCCTATCCAATTAAACTTTCTTTCGCGTTAAGCGCTAAGTAATGGTGAACTTGAATCTTGAATCTTACTCTGAAAAGTACAGCAAATTAGTGAGCACAAAGGAAGGACGCTATTTTTGGGGGAAGATACAACCTACGCATCCCTAATCATCACTTATGTCCGTGAGGGTTTGTCGCACACGCGAGTGTATGTGTGTGTGTATGTGTGTGTGTGTGTGTGTATATATACACACACACACATATGTATATATATATATATATATATATATATATATATATATATATATATATATATATGTATGTATATATATACATATATATGTATATATATATATATATATATATATATATATATATATATATATATATATATATATATATATATATATATATATATATAGAGAGAGAGAGAGAGAGAGAGAGAGAGAGAGAGAGAGAGAGAGAGATTTATATATGCACACACACATACACATACACAAACACATACACACACACACACACATACATACACATATATATGTGTGTGTGTACGTGTATACATATATATATAGATAGAGAGAGAGAGAGAGAGAGAGAGAGAGATTCATATATGCACACACACACACACACACACACACACACATATATATATATATATATATATATATATATATATATATATATATATATATATATATATATACTTGCGCTTGTCTTTTTCTACACATACTCTTTTTCTGCAGTCTGATTTATTGCCACTTCTTATATTATTTTATGCACGTTATTGGTAAATATCAATAAATCATTTTTATTATAGCATCTGTTTTTTTTTTTTTTTTTTTTTTTTTTTTTTTTTATTGGCCTCATTTACATTTACCTTATTTATCTTACCTGTCGATGTTTCCTTATTATATCCTATAAAACTGTTATCTACATTTAGGGCCGTAAGTTTTTTGTTTGTTTTTGTTTTTCTGGAGGCCCTTTCCGCCAACAGATGCCTATTTCCGCCAACAGATGCCTGTTGCAAGCGCATAGAGCCTATGCAATTTCAGAGAAAGTTTGGGAGTCACATGGAGCGGGTATTTTAATCCTGAGGTTTATAGGCACCTCAACAACCCCGATGGGCCGTTGTGTATTATAAGTCATGTTTGTGCATAAGTTCAAAAGTTTTAAAGAACGTATCATAACTTTTTTTCCAACTTTGATAAGGAACGCTTACAGTGAGTTGGGACTTTTTTCTCAAGTAAACCAGTTTAACAGATTTTCAAGGGCAATTTCGTAACCTTATTGATAGATAATGTGAAAAGAGTAAGCGGTAAGTTCCGGACAAACTATTTCAGGGTTAAAAATGCCATTAGGATTTTAGGGGATGTAATTTTATCTTTGCTTTTCAACATGCAATGTATATATGATATACATATGTAATATAATTTCACAAAAATTCTGCACAAAGTTTTATACAAAACCGAAAATATTTAATAAGTTAACGTCATTAGGAGGCCCCCTTAGAAGACAATACAATCCAAAGTGTAAGAATAGATATACATAATACTTATCTTATTTACCATGAATATCTATAGTTTTCCACTAAAGTTTGTTATCTACGTATCCATACTCCCATGACAGCGTGAAGAGATATTCAACAAAATACAGATAGTATAGTGACACAGTATACAGGTGCAGTGACTTACTGTGACGTGGCTACTAGACTTCGCAAGTGAAAGTGTATCTATGAACTATTACTTTAATTGTACTTTTGACCATCCGAACATAAACACTGGTTTCATTAGCACGAAGAAATGTGTTCAAGGTTGTCATTATCATTTTCCAGAAAGATATAAGTTGTGACAGTGTTTACATATATATATATAATTCCCAGGTGAGCAACCAATTCAACATTGAGATTTTTTTTTTAACATTAACAACGGATATACTATGAAAATAAAAAAGGTTGAATGAACACGTGTGCGTAACTCAAACACGCAAATTACAAATACATTTTCTACCAGTACAGTAACAAAGGAAATATTCGAGAAATATTTATAC
>BOPN01001866.1:95000-102500 GCA_017312705.2 Penaeus japonicus
AATTTCCCTGTTACACTTCGTGGTCTCTCCTATTATCAGAGTCCAGATTGTGGGAATTTGAAGGGGAACGGTGACTGTATGATAGTAGAGTGAGAGGAATCCATTGGTGCCACTTTTGTTGTATTTTGAGATGCAGTCTATTAGGAAAATTTACCTTATTGTAAGGAATCGCTCCGTTCTTCGTTCCTTTTCCTGCGAGCATACCCACGATCTCTCGCTTCCACAGCTCTGGAGTCCGGAGGGGACTTGACATTTTTAAAAATTATTTTGCGTTTTTACTATGTTTCTGTCGTGTTTTTATTTCCTCCTGGCATGTTTTGACTATTTTTAGTTCGCTTGTGTTTTTGTTTCAGTTTGCCTTACTAGACGTTTTCTTTGTTTGTTTTTTGCTTTTGCTTTACCAAGTCTGCTTTTGCTTTTATCTCGTATTTTAATTGATCATTTTATTGAGTTTGAAATCCTTGTTTTACAGGGTATTTTTACTTTCTTATCACTTGCTCTTATAATATTTTTGCCAAATCATGATGAAGTGAAGGTGCATCTTTACAAATATCGTATTTTATTTGCTCATTATTTTATTTTAAATCTCTTTTATTTTGTGAATTTACCCTTTTGTATTTTTACGACAACCTTCCCCATATTTTTTTTTACTGCAATTAGATTTTATTTTGTATTTATTATTTTACGTGACCTGTGACGTCACGAAGCTTATAAATATGACCTGAGTTACACCAAATACAGCTATACCAATCAGCGGTTGTTTTGTTACCCTTCTACCTGTAACACCGGTTGCCAGAAGAAACCAGCAGAGAAAAGTTAAGTCATAGGATCCTGACATTTTATTATTAATAGGAGCTGGACGTGATTTCTTTTTACAATATACAAATATTATCAGTGAAGTTTTGTGTTTTTATAGTATTGCTTGCTTCGTGTTTTTTTTTTTTTTTTTTTTTACTTCTCATTTATCGTCCCTCCAGGACTTGCTGTGCTAGGTTTTAACTTTAATTCTTTGCCTTTTAGTTATAGTTTTTGGCCATTGCCATTGTTTTGTTTTTGTTTTTACTTCAGTTTTTGTTTTGAGAATCACCGTCAGTGACCCTTATGCTGCCATGTTTTAGTAACTTGTTTCTTTTATGTAAGGCCTTTTGCCAGATGATCATTTCAGATTCCTCCTTCGTTTTAGTTAGTTTTTATAGTAAGCCCTTAGCTTAGCACTTCCCTTTGAAGCTGCTTTTATTTTCATGGCAGTTTAACGTAATTTTAGGATTTCCTTAACCTGTTTATCTTTTTATTTGTTTTAGCTATTAATACTGTCTCGTGTTTTAGTTTATATTTTATTTAACGGAAGATATGATGAACGTGGAGGAGTTATACACTGGAACTTCCCCACTCTGTTTTTGTTCAGATTCCCTCCTTCCACGCTACCTCATTTCAGGGGGATCTGATTGCAGGGGTCTGACCAAGTTCACTCTTGCATCCCATTTTGCCAGCTTCAGGGGAGGGGGTTGGCAGTGCGGGGCCCCTGTCATACAGTTGATACGCTACATTATAATTACCAACTGTATTATTTAAAGTGGTGATTCTCGTTGTGGGACCTTCCAGAGATACTCTCACAAAATATATTCCTGCACTGTCAGATTACTGTGTATATATCATACATATTTCGAACACGAATAATTTGCAAGTATGAACAATGCAAATGCTTTGACTTTCGGATGTCTTGAGCACCCAGGAGCAGAGTTGCCACTGCATCGCCAGTCAGTGAAGATGAGCGTTTACTTACCGACCGTCTTCCTTTCCGTTTTCTTTCATCACTGAATGTTCACGTGAAACTAATCTAATTGTTACGAATATGATTATATGTTATAACTTATTAAATATATTTCATTTTTAAGTTGTTAAAGGAGAATAATAAACCAGAATGATCCTTCATATTTATTGTCTTATTTATATATGACCATATACATATAAAATAATGGCTTTTAGAAAATGAGGATATTTAATCTTCGCGGTCGTGGATGGCGCCGCCGTATCCTCACAACAGTTGCCAAGTATCGCCAGATGGGGTCACTGGATGTCAGAATGCTCCAGAACGGTATCTCTGCCCAGGAGCTCTAACTGCCCTTAGGACACTGCCAGCTATTCTACTTCTTAGTCTATTGTAAGTAGCTTAGGAAAACACTCATAATTGCTATCGAAGCACTAAGGCAATTTGGTAGTTTAGGAAAACACTCATTAACTGTTATCATTCTGAACTGAAATCACTCATTTGGCTATCTTACAACTCTTTATAAGGTTATAAGGTTATGATTTAATCATGATAACAGGTGATAGATAAGATGGAAATCCCTAAGGCGTAAAAAAAAGCTATCTAAATTTGAAACGTGAGCTTTATTAAGAATAAATAGAACACGAAACATAAAAAAAACTGTCCACAATGAATGTATAAATCGTGTCCAGCCTATGCAACAGTTTTCTAAGATATTCATCACCTGAATTTAATTTATGGGTGACCGGAAGTTGAGGTGATTTTGTAAGAAAAATAACGACCGCCTTCCACGAAACCACCAAAGTACAGAGCATGCTGTCGGGTCTATGGAAGGCAGCAGAATCCCCTGTGGGAAACTAGTGCTTGCTTTTTACGTATCCTGGGGATTGTGGGTATTTGAAATACGAATGATGAATTGCACAGTGGACTACAATGACTGGATGAAAAAGGAAAATATTTACATCTGATAAATATATACAATAAATTGCTCCGTTGAATTATTATTTCGTGGTTCTTGCGACGTCATTCTTAATTAAATATCGGCGGCGTCAATCGAGAGCAGGACCTATATCGCAAAGATTCAGCTCGAATAACCATCATCTGACACGAAGGCTGCAATCCAAGTCACTACAACACGGCAGATAATGTCTCTAGCTTCAATTTGGTAGTTTAGCGAAAAGTTGAGTTTTCTCTGCGGAGAGAGCTATCACTTTGAAATATAAATAGGGCTGCAAGTAGCAATAGACAAATGGCGCTTGTTGCAGTTGTTATGACTCCCACTGCTGCCCCATCAAACTGTGAATTGAATATATATTGGAGGTTTGGTTGGCAAGATGAAAAAAAGATATTCATATAATCTAAAGGAACTAACCCGAAGCTTAGATAATGATCAATAAATTCCTGCACAAATAAAAGGAAACATCCTTATATATAGAATATCATTTCATATTTACAGTTACTAAGACTACATATAATTCAAATCACAGGTATAAATGAACATTCAACTTTTACTTTCATCACCAGCGGACTACAGATCCTTGATTATCTTCTACCGATGTCGTCGAGCCTCGTCCGATACGTAACAACAGTTTACGACTCTCGAAGGGCATAAATAACGGCTATTCCGATATCGCTTTGTTGGGATTTAGCACAGCTTAGCGGTCGCCTAAAGACGCATTTTCAGCCTTGTCACCGTATTTAGAATTGATTAGTGCTTTCAGCATAAATTTCTGCAAATTTGGAGAATATTTACATTGTTCATAATTTATCATGATATTTATATGTTTAGTATGATTTAAGTATTTAATTTATTATTGTAATTAGTGTTTTTTTTTTTTTTTTCTTGGACCAAGATCCAGATTCAGTAACTTGGGGGCTGATAGGGGAACGTGCTCAGTTAGTACATACCTGTAGCAAAGGAATCGAGGTCACACGGTGTCTTACACATATCAATAGTCTAGTAGTCAGTAGATGGACAGGCTTGGCATCAGGAATCGGATTTCTTGACCAGGGTATCAGGAGATGCATAAGGACCAAGCTACAGGTCTTCAAGGTCCTGATATTGCTGGTTTTCCCGCATGGCAGAAACAGACCCTTGCATCAAATCATGCACCATGAGACCAGCACAGGAGGACATGTTACTCGTAAAACCCGGTAGGGCACGCCCATGCGACCACCAAGAAAGTCGTAGCTTGGACAAATCGATCAAAGGTGTCGTGAGGAAGTTGAGATGTGGCGTGCTCCCCCGTAGGCTTCTGGACGTATGTATATCTGTATAAGCATACATCCGTAAACACACTCGCAAATATGCTTATTGGCTCAATGTTTTGTCCCCGAAACACGTTCCACGCAGCGCTTGCAAATGATGAGAAAGGGCGAGTGTTTATCAGTCCAAACAATTATGTCGTAATTAGGTGATATATCTCCTGGTGCATTCATTGACTTTTATTTATGATCCTAACTGTTGATTTGTCAAAAATAAACAATTAGCAAAAGGGTTTCAGATCATAAATCGAGCGTAATTACTCTTGGTTATCAATCCTTCAATCAAATAATGTTATGATAATCACATCGGCTGTTTCGGCGGCGGGAGGGATAATGTTAGCATTTATCATGCGAGTTATTTGTCATTAGAAGTGTCAAAAATCAAATCAAATACGAGTGAAACGGAATAATGTGTAATTATGTGTTTGTGTCTATGCATACATATGTTTTCGTGTTTATGTATATGTATATATGGATATATATATATATATATGGATATATATATATATATATATGTATGGATATATATATATGTATATATTGTAGTGTGATGTCCGTGTTAACCCAGGGGCCCCGTCCCAGTTCATCAAGTCAAAGGTGAAAACTTATTTGCCCTCCCTTGATGCTGGCCAGGGAAACAAGCGCTAAGGGCCTGGCTAACCCCTGTCAATTCAAAACCCCTGAAAGTGGTAGCGTGGGGGAGGGAGTTTGAATCAGTTAAATGGGTGTATTCCAGCGTGACAATCTCTTTCTGATGCTCAGCCTAATAAAACAAAATTCTAAAACTAATTGAAAAATACTAGTAAAATATAAAATGGCAAAACATGTGCAGAAGGCACTTAAAATGATTAAGGCTGCCGTATACTAAAACTAAAGAAAAGATACTCCCGAGTGGAGTATCTGGCAGAAGGCTTACCAATAAAGACAAAGGCTAGATCAGCAAGTCTGACACCACTGCTGAAGGCTTAATTGACAAAATCTAAATACGGCAGAAAAGAAAACAACAGTCTGGTGAACTAAAATGAAATAAAAACACAGACTTCCTACCACAAAGTATAAAAAGATTAAGTAAAAGGAATCCAGCCAAGTTCAATAAAAAGGTCTGATCAGGATGATTTAATAAAAATGTTCTTTTAGATCACGTCCAGCTCCTGAGCAAGAATGTCAGGCACTTCAGTACTTAATTCTTATCTTCGTGATCGTATCCCCGTTGTTCACTTCCTTGGCTCGACACAGATAATCCAAAAATGGCGACACAGCCGGTTAACTACTCTGGAGGACTGGGTAAAGGAAACACCTTCGTTGACTGTCTACATTGCCTCGGTGACGTCAGAGGCATATTATCTTATGAATATTAAAATAATAAAACTCAGCAAAAAGACAACATAAAAGAAAGATACAAATAGAAAACAAAATGTATAAAATCCTAAAAAGCATAACATATAAACTAAAAGAAATAAAACGAAACAAAAATAAAATACATAAAACGTTTCCCCTAAAGTTTAAAATAAAATCAAAGAAACATTGAGACCATAAAAGTTCACAAAGTATTAAAACACAAAAAAATAAAACTTGGTGACAAATAAAAACATTCAATATAAGGTCTCGTAATATATAAATAAAATAATATATGTATATATATGTATATATATATGTATATATATATATTTATATACATATGTATGTATGTATGTATATATATATATATGTATGTATATATGTATATATATATATATATATATATATATATATATATATATATATATATATATATATGTATGTATGTATATATATATATATATGTATGTATATATGTATGTATATACATATGTATATATATGTGTGTGTGTGTAGATGCATGAGTGTATATATAATCTCATTACAATATATTGCAATATTGCATTAACCTGCAGATGTTCTACTCACGTTTATTTTTCTCTCATGGAATACATGCTATTGTTGTTGTTGTTTGCATGCTGTGCCAGAATGTATAAATATGAGTCAGGTGCTTGCTAGATAACAACCATACGAAGATTGTATGGTTTTCACAAAGCATTAATGAACACCGTGAGGTTCGTGTATACAGTTATAGAAAGTTATCTTTCTTGTGGGCTATAAAGCGAAATGGTGTGTGTTTTTTTCCTCCTCATAATCCTTCTGTATTCGCTGGCTATTTCTTATTCTTTAGCATTAAGTACTTATCCAAAGATGGGAACATTTCTTTAAAAAAGAGAGAAAAAGAACGAAAGCTAGGTGAATGCCGTGCGTTCTGTAATTACTAGCGATAAAACTGTTGAAAAGAGTTTTTCTGCCTGTGGGGCAATAGGTTAAGTTTAAATATGCGCTTACATGTGTGTGTGTGTGTGTTAGAGAGAGAGAGAGAGTGTGTGTGTGCATATGTGTGTGTGTGTGTGTATATATATAATCATTCACACGGATGGATTTTTTTATTAGGAATATATGAATATATTTTGTATCTTCATATGTAACTATCTGTACAGCTATTAGTTTTATCTCTGTATCTGTCTGTAATTACGTATGTATTCAGGTAAGAAGGTATATTTAAGTATTTATACCTTACGCATGTATGCACATGTAGATGAATGCATATAGTTATATATATATATACAGACAGAGAGAGAGTGAGTGAGTAAGTGAGAAAGACAGAGAAAGAGAAAATATACATGTCATCTCCCAGAGCAACCAAACACTACCAGTTTCAGGCGACGCTAAGATGTGGTCGTAATGCATTCTTGTGGGTCGTATTGTCTCTGGATCTACTTCATGATCGAATCTCAGTGATCCAAGTCATAGAATTTGAAAAAAAAAATACCCGTGTGTTTCCTTGTTTCATTCTAGTATATAAGTTGATTTCTTATGCGTGATTTCTATACGGTGATTAGCCACTTCTCTTTGATCTCCTTTCTTGCAAATACAACCACTCAATTGCATCAATCAGTAGGCATTTCTTTCCTAGTAAAAGAGGATGACAATCAATTTGCTAGTTTTAAAAGAAAGTTATTTTTTTTCTATATTTTTCATAAGGTCTATAATATCCCTGTTCTTTTCAGTAGTTTTACCTTCTGTCATAGATTATAACAACTCTTTTACTTCCCTTGGTAGATCTACCAACATACCTTTCTAACCAGTGTGTGGAGTTGTGGTATATACTTTTTCTTCTTTGTTATGATATATAGATATAAGAAATATGTATTTTAATTTGTAAAAGATACGTCCAACTTTGTCTGTTTGTTTGTTTGTTTTTTGAGATAGTTGATAAAACTCTATGAAATTTCTCCCTGTTCCGAATCTTTCCTTTCGTAGATTGTCAGGGTTGTCTATCACTTCCATTCTTAATAATCTCGAGCTGTCTAATCTGTCGGCGAAAAAGCAGGATATTTTTTGTGTTGACAAGTGTGTGCGTGTGTATGAGTGTGTGTGTGTATGTGTGTGTGTATGAGTGTATG
>BOPN01001866.1:120000-127500 GCA_017312705.2 Penaeus japonicus
TATATATATATATATATATATATATATATATATATACGTGTATGCATGTGTACACACACACGAGAGAGAGAGGGAGAGACAGAGAGACACGTACGTATGTGAGAGGAGGAGGGTTTTGTGTTCAATTGCATACAATCGGAAACATCTTAATTCAGTCTGCCCTCATTAAGCGAGAGGGACAGAAGCAAATAAAATGGTGCAAATGACATCAAAACGATGCGATGCATGACAGATCCTTTGTGACATAGATAGCAGGTGTGAGCCGTAGGTTGCATTCGAAGCCTCGGATCATGGTTTCATCACAAGCACGTACTTCTATAAATACCGTTTGGGATTAAAAGGGCTAGGATTGGTAATAGTTTCATTCCACCCGTTGCTAAATCAAAGGCTTACAAAACAGACCTCATTGATTTGAACGAATGTACAGCACCCCCAACCCCTCCCCAATCCCCAACACCCCACCCCCACCCCAACCCCACCCCCCACTGACAAGTTTACCTCTCAACGTTGCCAATGTATGAATCAATGTATGAGCATCGAAACTGGCGATTCTTATATTGGCAACGCTGACTGGTAAACCTGGAATTAGAGAATTAGAGCATAACCATACGACTTGATAAGTATTTGGTTGTTAAGTATGATGAATGATTACGGCAGATACTGAATAATAACACTTATTAAGAGTTGGAATCACACTTCTCTTATTCTCTTCTGGAATCCACTTTTCTTGGGCGCTTACCAAGTGATTGTTCAACCTCTTTAAAGCTATTGTCGCGAGTGTTAAAGTTGAAGTGTCTTCAAAGTCTTCCTAATACCTGTCATGGTGAAAGAGTGAAAGAAGCGCTCTACCTTCTCCAGTCTTTCTTATGATATCAGTCACGTACATCAGATAAAATCACGTAAATCTATTACGTAAAAAAATAAAAAATAAAATAAATAAAAAATAAAAATCCATAGAAAAAACATGGTATTATAACCACAAGCCACAATTGACGCTATATTTCAAAATCAAGCAAATATGATGATATGAGTCCTATTTCGAGCGAAGCGACTGAATAACTGATTAACAAGTTCGATCAAGTTAATATTACCTCGAGCATGACTAATCCAAAACCGAGAAACGAAAGCGACCAAAAGTGATGCTTAGATTTTCATCTCGTGTGACCATCTCTCATCTATAAAAAATGGATAGATAGATTAATTGATTAAAACAGGCTTATAGAAGGGTGCCTTAAACATGCACTACCAATTATCCTTCTAAACCACTGGTTCTCAGACTTGGAGCGATAGTAACAGTTAGTAACTGAACAATTTCCAAAAGTTAGTGACCACTTAGACCACTAATGCCGTTTCCACAAGTCACGTATGCCGGTCTGGTATCACTGAGTATCTTAAGTAAAAGTAAAATTCAAAACCAGTTGGGCGAAGACCCATATATGAGATGTGCTTTATCGTCGATTTATTCGGCTAACTTCCGTCTCACTGATTCGCAACAAAATAGGCTTTCTGATTATCAATTATTGTCGTTAGAGTAAATGGACAGCACCGGAATAGCCTTTTATCATAAATCCCGAGAAATTTATTATAGAACCAAAGGTGTGTTGCACAAGGATGTTAAGATTCTCGTAAGGAGGAAATGGAATGAAAAAGTTTGAGAAACACAAATCCAGCCAAATGAAGAAAATGCTTTAGATTTCCTCCCGTGTAATTTCCCGTAATGATCCCAGATTAAGAGCAGGGCGCTTGGGAAAACCACTCTTAATGTCCTTCTTCATTGAACCAAAGACAATGCTTAATTACCCACCCCCCCTCCCCCATGTGAGAGAACCCGTGTGTGATTTACACTCAAAATGTTCCTTGTCTACAATTCTCAGTCGCCACTCCGCCATTCTATCAGCTCAAACTGCTGAGAAACTCTGTAACTAAGAAGATGCTGGCAGCTTCTACGCTAAAGTTAGTAAGATTCGGACGACCCTAAAGTTGGAATAGATACTTACGTGGCGTGTGTCACTAAGCATTGACGTTCGCTTTCCTGCCGTTTCGTTTTTGTTTTTGTTTTTTTCGATAATAATCTGTCTATATTACTATTTGAATGGAATATGTATTCATTTTCATTATTTCTCATCAGCTTTCCGTTAACTAAAAAAAAAAGTAGAAAATGTATATAGTCTAGAAAATTTAGTTTACAAACAAATGAATATAAAATGAATAAATAAAAACAGTTTGCGTTTCAATAAATAAATACGAAAAAAATACACAACAGAGAACTCCACTTTCTACGATCATTAGAGTCTCCATTTACAGGCCAGAAGGTCGAGAATTACACGGCTGCAATACAAGACCTTCAGCTTTAGACACAGAAAGAATTCTTATTAATGCTCGACATCGCCAGGGTCTCAGTGTGAGTGAGGCTGGATTCTGGAACAAAAACCCAATGTTATTACACATCACTTTAGCTTCGAAGAGCTCAGGATCTCGATGCCTTTCTTGCTTTCGTGTTCCAAATAGATTTTTTTTTTCTTATACTTTTTTTCGTTCGCCAACTTTGATGTTTGAATACATATATAAATGAATGATTGGCATTGTATATGCATATATATATATATATATATATATATAGAGAGAGAGAGAGAGAGAGAGAGAGAGAGAGAGAGAGAGAGAGAGAGTGTGTGTGTGTGTGTGTGTGTGTGTCTGTCTGTGTCTGTCTGTCTGTCTGAACACACGCACGCATAAATATACAAACATAACATAGCATGCACAGATATCTTCAAATATAGATACATCTTTTACCAATAATAATCTACAAACTTCGCTACAGAACTACACTAGCGAAAGGTGTATCTACAGTTCCGCCGCAGTTGATCATTCCATTTAATCAGTTCAAAGATTGCAACAGCTGAAGCAAGGACGAACACTGCTGTATTATGTTCTGTGCTTTGTTGTATTGACTTATCTCACTGATTCCTTTATTCATTTTGCCTTGACCTGACGGATGGGAATATTCTGATGTTGCATTTAATGGATTTATGCAATTGCTTCGGATAATCTTCCGTATCACATGTCTCTCGCAAAAGACTTAGGACTGTTATCCATGAGAATAAAAATGCGTTAAAAATGCTTACTTACGTGCAGTATCATGTATACATCTATATGGTTTAGGTAATATATAATATATAGTATAGATTTTCCTGAGAGAATACAAGAAAGTATGTTGTATGATTCAGAATTAGATTATGCTTTTAAGGCACAGCATATATCCATGTGTGTGTGTGTGTGTGTGTACTTCCTTCCTTTTAATTTTACGTCACCCGTCACATCGGCTTTTTTTTCCTTCCATCGACGTCACCAAGAGAAACCAACAGTCACGGAGAAAGAAAGAAAGAAAGAAAGAAAAAAAAAAAAAAAAAAAAGGTATACCGAAACGAAGCTTTTCTCTCCTAAGACATCCCTTCGAAGTCCTTGGCTAGAATTGAGGCCTTTCAGCGCCACGTTTTCCTTCGCCTCTCTCGGGGACGCCAATTTTCTGTCCAGTCTCTCGAGTGGTTGTCCTGCTTGTGCTCTCGCTGCTTTTGCTTTCGGATGGGGGGGTGGGGGAAGGGGGAGCACTGGAGGGGGGAGGGGGTATAGGTAGTGTGGGACGGGGGAGGGGGAGGAGTCTTGGAAATTTGGGTAGTTTCTTTCTTGGGAAATGGTATTGTTGTTTCGATTTTTTCTTTCCTTGAATATTCCGCGCATAAATAGATTATGCATATATATATACATATATATATATATATATATATATATATATATATGTATATATATATACACATATATATATATATTATATGTATATATGTGCGTGTACACACATATATGAATATATATACATGTGTGTGTGTGTATATATATATATATATATATATATATATATATATATATATATATATATATATATGTGTGTGTGTGTGTGTGTGTGTGTGTGTGTGTGTGTGTGTATGACATAACTATTATGCTGATGCAAAATTATTCCAATAGACTTAGTGTAGCTTATAACGTATAACATCTTGCAAGCGACTCGCACATGAACAAACATTTACAGAAAAGGTCAATGCCGCTTTAATGAAGTCAGCCCAATAATGTATTAAAAGAACCACGAGGCAAACATATAAGAAAGAAATATAGAAGGATTGAGGTCAGTCTGAAGCTAGGAAGATTAAAAAGGCATTTCAAGAACGGAATTAAAAAAAAAAAAAAAAAAAGGAAGGGAAGAGTGTGGTCGTAAGGACAAGATGGACCGCCACTCGCGAATGGTATGGTCAGCCAGAGGAACCTTAGAACAAGAAAATATCCTATGGGATATCCAAGGGTAGATTTACGATATAAGGTCTTGGATAAGTGAGTGTGGTCAGGGATGAGGAAGGAGAGGCACTACATACAGAAGAGAATATCAAGAGCTGACGGTACGAGTGTTTAAAAAATATATAATAAGAAAATGATAATGATGATTTTTATTTATCTTTTTTTTTTAATACAACGTTGAGAAGAAGAATTATTCCCTATCACTGAGCAGACTAAAGAAGCAGTTAAGGAAGTTACGAAGCAGAAGGTAAAGACAACACTAGGGAGGAGGAGAGTTAGCAAAAGTTGAAGGACCCATCAAAGGTACACGTAGATGATCGTAGAATGAAAGGAATCATTCTCCAGATCAAACGAGTCGTTTGGGAAGACGAAAAATTGACAGATAACGGGAGGAAGAAGGTCATGTTGACTTTGTATAAGAAGGAAGGCCTCTAAACTCTCTTTCTTCAGTCAGTACGAGATCCGAAGAAAAGAATTGGTTTTGTAAACGAATGAATGAAATTAATGTGTAAGTTTATTTTTTGGATACTTTTAGCAATCAACATGGTTCGATTCACAACAAAAGCGATCTCTTTCCATACCGAGAAAATATTACAGCACTTATAAATGAGATATTGATATAAAGCAATGAGTTAAAATGTCACGTAAGTCCTGACATAAGACTTACTTACGGAACGACTAACTCACTAAAATCCTACAAACATCACTTTTAACGCCTCCTACATAGATGAGCACTTACATGTGGTAGGATGAAGCCGTGAGTGATAACACGGTACATCAACACGGTACATTAACACTAGTACACACTAGTGCACGTCAGAAGCGAGGTTCACACTGATGATTATACAGTAGAGCTTGAAGAGCTTAATGCATTTGGCGCACGGGACTGAAAATGAGGGTTCGAGAGGCCCTCGCTACTCCGGTTGAATGGCAACCAGCGTGGCAACTATCCGAAAGCGTGAGAGGGACAAAACGGAGAACAACGAATAGTGTATCTATGTGAAATAAAAGTGTGTGTGTTGCGTTGTGTGTGTTTGTTGTGTGTGTGTGTGTGTGTGTGTGTGTGTGTGTGTGTGTGTGTGTGTGCCCCTAAAGAGCCGGCACATGACATATCCGATATTAAGTGAGTAAGACTGGCTGCTGCACTGGCTGGGCATGCCGTTCTATAGATCTCGAGGGCATAGTGTAGAACCTCTTCTTACACACAGGGCACAAACATACCCACTCTACTCACGAGACCCATTCCGGAGACAGTGATAATGAGCACGAGTTTCTCCCGAGCCATTTCCTGCAGGTATTGTTCGCCTCGATGTCGTTTGCGTGAAGCCTTGCGTGCGAGAAACGCTGTAGGTCTCAGCGACTTGCAGTACGACGAGACTGTGTTCATATTACATTATTTTTTCATAATTTCATAGTTAAAAACGTGTCCTAACGGGTGCCTTTCTAAATGACGGATCGAAGTCACGCCTTCACTGGTCAAAATGACAGATTGAACAAAGTCGGGATTCTTTAAAGTGCTCAAAAAAGTCATAAAGATGGGGAATGTAAACCTACTAGCGACCGGTGTCACACGTAAGTGATACTGGTCAATCATTACTAAGCGAACGCTTATTTACACGTGTAATACCTCTTACTTACCCAGCCTCCAAGTGCTAGGTATGCTTGACGCATGACCAAATAATAAGTGGAGAAACCAAGCCTTTTCACCTCTATCGACGACCTTGGCTTGTGCGTTATTTTTATAAGAGCGTGAAAAAAAACGAATAATTATTTGCAATTTGGTAGGCTGTAGCTCTTCATTTATGACATAAAACTGCAGGAGTACATAGGGTACATGACATAGTGTAATTTCTATTGTCATTGCATATATTGGTACCACTAGACATATCGGCCATCCACGCCAGGGGATGTAAAAATGAAATACTTAATTTTTGTCATTTCTCTCTGATTTGGTGATTAGTTCATAATGTTACCGAAGTACATTTCAGATAGTAGTGATATCAAAAATTATACTTGTAATCAATCTAATAATTCAGAAAATGTTTCTCTAAAGAAATTTATAGCGTTTTGTAGCATAATGGTTGCCGGGATCGCGTACACACCTCAACTGAGGCTTTTATAATCCTATTTAGCCTCCGATCTGGACAGCAGACCAGGCCTGACCATTTTACTTCGAAAGTCTTCCGCTGCTTTCCCACTGCTTGTGCCGCTGCCCTCGACGAAGAAGTAAACGAACATCAGCCATCACCGTCGACCGCTGCCTTCCCACTTCTTCTTCTTCTCAGCTTGTAAGGGTCCGTAGTTGGACATAAGCCTTCCCCAATTCTTTCCATCTTTGCCGATCCAGCGCTATTCTGTGCCAGTTCTTCTCGGCTTTGTCTAAGTCATCTCTCCATCTTGTTTTTTGCCTTCCTCTATTTCTTGTGAAGCCCCTCGGTATCCAGTGGGTTTTTAGTTTTTAGTTTTAATTTCTAGTCCATCGGTTGTCAGTCCTTCTTATAACATGTCCTGCCCATCTCCATTTTAGTTCGCTGATTGTTTCCAAAATATCTCTCACTTTTGTTTGTTCCCTAATCCATTCAGCTGTTTTCCTATCACGCCATGTGATGTTAAGCATGATTCGTTCATGCCTATCCACTACTCAACATCTAGCAGTTCTCTTCACGCCCACGCCCTCAGCCTCATTGTCGTTTCTTTGTTCCGTCCTCCAGAGTGACAATGAGAAGTTTCTGCCGTGGAGGCGAGGGGGCAACGCTTCCACGAGCAACAGACTCATCGACGGAAGAAAGCAACAACGATAATTCTGATTTCAACTGCAACTGTGTTTCTCTGCAAGATACCAGTTAAATGGTGATCCGCCATTGTCGACTCTTCTCATGCTCTTTGGGAGCCGCTCGTCCATAAGGAGTGGGAGAATGTCTCTTGCTACTTTGAACTCGGTGCTAATCCTCGAGTCACTGTCGATCTTCTAAGTCGGATTTTGTGTATGTATTTATCTATGTGTGTTTGCGTTTATATAAAGACAGCAAAAAGGCAGTGTTGGGTAAATTTTCCGAATAATGCCGAGTTATAAAAGTAGTATCGATGGATGTCTCTCACACTCTTCTACTCATGTTTAGTGGATATAATCCGCGATTCCGCCCTTATGCCCCACAGTCT
>BOPN01001866.1:135000-137500 GCA_017312705.2 Penaeus japonicus
AAAGCAATTTCCATGCATATGCACGTGTTATTTAGCATTACGGAAAAATTGCAAGCTCAAAAGTGCCTTTAGACGCTCATTTCATTTCTTATTCTTTTCTTCTTCCTTATTTTTTATTTATTTCTTTTCCTTTTCGTCTTTCTATCTTTCTTCTTTTTCTTTTCATTTTTTGTTTTCTTTTCATTACTCTTTTTCTTCTCTTGTTGTCTTTTTGTGTCTCATTTTCCACTTAAATTTTCTCGCTTTCTTTCTTTATCTTCTATTCCTAGATATAATTAATTTTCTTGATGTTCATCATTTAATTTTTTCCTACTTCCTATTATTAACATTTTCATCATTACCATTATCATTAATATTATTGTTGCTATCATTATTGTCATTTGTATTGTTATCACCATTATCATTATTATCATTATTACTATTATTATCATCATCATTATTATTGATATTATCATCATCATTATCATCATCATTATCATCGTTATTATCGTAATTATTATTGTCATTATCTTTATCATTGCTATCATTGTTTTTATCATTATTATAATTATTGGTTGCATTGGTATCAACATTTTGTAGTTAGCCATGTAACAGTACTCTTTCCTATCTTACAAAATGCTACATAAAGTACAATTTCTGTGTCTCATGTTCCACAGAAATACAGATCGATCACCCCCATTAACTTACTATTTACTTTATTTTGTATAATTATTACCATACTACTATTCCTAATATACTAGCATCTGTCTACGGTGTTCTTGCATAGTTTCATGACTTCATGACTCGTATGATGTGCATGACTAGATCATGTAAGAAGATCTCGTGCCATCTGCGCTTGAGAAATATAGGAGATGGCTTTATAGGCAACACAGACACGGATGAATGATGTATAATATGACTCAATATTACGTTCTAGTTTTATCTGATTATTATTCGTTACGAGATTCCATCATGACCTCCCTTCCGTTTATGAATAACGATATCCAAGAATCTATGGCAAATTACGTAATGGTGATGAACAGAAACGTGAGTTATGATATTGGCCTGCAACACTAGTCATCCTTGATGTCATAGCAAAATATAACACGTTGAAACCTCCCAGAGATGGAGTTTGTTCAAGCCAGATGGAGACGCGTAGAAGAGGAGGTTCTACTGGTTAATGTCTCTGGGTTGCGAGGCAGAGCGGGCGGGAGTGTTAGGAAAATATCTTTTGGGTGGGTAAGTAGGAAGGAAGTGGGGGATGATGATGAAGAGGAGGAGGTGGTGGTGGTGGTGGGGGTAGAGGTGGTGGTGTGGTGGTGGTGGTGGAGGAGGAGGTGGAGGAGGTATTGGTGGAGGTGGAGGTAGAGTTGGTGGTGGTGAAGGAGGGGGAGGTGGAGGAGGAGGAGGAGGGGGAGGTGGAGGAGGAGGAGGAGGGGGAGGTGATTGGAAGAGTAGATAGAGGAGGAGGAGGAGAAAGTGGTAGAAGTGGAGATGGAGACGATGGAGGAGGTGCTGGTGGATTTTGGTGGTGGATTTTGGTGCTGGTAACGATGTCCATAAACAAAGACAATTATCAGTAGTAGTTGTAGGAAGGGCAAAGAAGAAAAGAAGAGAAGAAAACGAAAAAAAAAGGAAAAGTCGAAGATGAAAAGAGGGGAAAGAAGAAAAATGTGAAAGACGAAGTAAAATTAGATAAAACAAAACAACAGTAGAAAAGAAGAAAAAAGAGGTAGAAATTAAGAACACAAAGGAAATAATAGCAGCCAATGATTATAGAGGTCATTTACTATAGATCATAGTACTGGAATCAATAAGCAAATAGGATCAGCTAATGGAACTGTAATATAACATCATATTGCACTATAACGTCCCACATATTGACACTTACAAGGCACTTTAGCGCAGTTCATACAACATTATTTATAAGTACGATATATCAGTCAAACCTTCACTTTATACTCAATTTTCTCAATCGATCTATGCATTTGCAATATAACAAATGATAACAGCGATTGGAACAATAATCGCGTACGCAATAAGATAAATAGGATTAATTAGATAATGACACTTATGTAAGAATTATGTTTATGATGCAACAATAGCTATGATAAAGATGAAATTAAGACCGATAGTAAAGGTGTCGGCAATGATTTTATTGAAAATAGGAATAAAAAAAATAAGAGAGAAATTTTAAAGAAAGGTAGACACAAAAAAACAGGAGAGAATAAAAGGAAAGACGAATGAATATGGGAGCAGAAGAGGGGGGGAGGGGGAGTCATAAAAGGAGAGACAAAGGAAGAGAAATGAATAATAAAAGAAGGAGAAACAGAAAGAAGGAAAGATGTAAATCAAGGAGAGAAGATGACATAAAAGGAGAGACAAAGGAGAAAAAAAAAAACAGAAATGTTGGGACAGAAAGAATCGAAGCAATCATGAATACAGACACGGAAAGAAACTACAAAAAGGATGAGGTAAAGAGAAAGAAAAGAAAAGGAAAAACAGAGAATAAAAGAAAAAA
>BOPN01001866.1:160000-162500 GCA_017312705.2 Penaeus japonicus
TTTCCTCGGTTGAATATTTGATACTGCAAAGACCTGTTGAGTAAATATTGCATAAATCCACCTCCACTACATTCCTATGCTTATGATGATATAGTGTTTTACGGCAGGTTTCCAGTTACTGAAAAATTATGGGTTGTGATGGTTTGTGTATAATTATACTGGGTAATGGTAATCGGTATTGTTAAGGTAAGGATTTGATTAATGTCTGTTATTAGACTGGTGTCCCTTTCTTTTGTATAGCTTTTGTTTTCCACCGATACTTTGGTCGCCTTTTGTTATTTTCTATATTTTTTTTCTAATTTTAGTTATCATTTTTTTTTAATGATTAGGCCGATGGATACCGATAGACGTATATATATTTTTGGTATGCACATCTGTCAAAACAAAAGAGAAAACGCAATGGCAAATAACTGTCGGGATATGTTACATAATGTTTTAACAACACTGTCAGGACTTTGAGTACTCTCATACTGGAGGCTCGTGACCTTTCCCGCTGTCTAATGTACTTTTTAGTGCCTTGTTAATTTTTCTGTGAGACCACGTTTATTAAGGAATAGAATGCCTATTAAAGGTTTTATCTTTCGTAATACAGTTCTTTCTTTCGTTTTATTAAGATTAGTGTACGGGATTAGTGTGTACTGGTATCCTGGTACTACGGTGGTTTAAGTAAACCATACAGATTGTTGTGATTATTGTTATGAATAAGGGAACTGGTACCATGCTTCACAGTTGATACAACATCAACAATAGAAACAGTAATTGCTACTACATTCTACCACTATTCATCAACGACTTCCTTCACAAATACTACTACTACTATTGTGCACTACTATGACTCCCACAAATATCCACCAAGTCTTTTTTTCCCAATAGCCGCTCTTCCACGACCATTTATCACCCAGTCAAAACATGCATATTACTTAGTAGTCGTTAGAGACAATCGCCCATTGAGTCGTGTGTGTTTACGACCCACAAGTGACCATCCGTTCAGAGTCCGTGTTACCCAGAGAATCAAAGGATCTTTCGAGAAGCGAGAACAGACGGTTTCTCATCTACGCTTTTATAACGAACTCCTTCCTTGGCCAAACACTCTGTTGATAAAATGGCAGAGAAAAAGTTTGAAGGAAAGTTATTTCTTCTGCTTTTTTTTGTGTGTGTCTTTATTTCCTGTCGTTGAACTTTTTTTTCGATTAGTTTTTTTATGATCAGAATGACCCCCCCATTCCGCCTGATGATGTTCTGAGCGATGGTATCTGTTTCTCTCTCTCTCTCTCTCTCTCTCTCTCTCTCTCTCTCTCTCTCTCTCTCTCTCTCTCTCACACACACACACAATATAGGCTGTTTTTCACCTTTCATTATCTTTTGGGATACCGTTATTGTCTGTCTTCGTTGCCGTGAACAACAACAACAAAAAACAAAAAACATGGCATGCGCGTAATCTTCATCATCATCATCAGAAGGATCGTCATTATTATTACTATTTATTGATATTATTACTAAGGAAAGGGCAGTAATTATGTAGGATTTTGGTGATTGAATAATATCTTGAGAATATTCTTTATATTACTTCATATTATTATTATTATTTTTGTTGTAAAGATACGTGAAAATATGAAACCGTAAGTCACGATGGAATAAATCTCTGAACGCACTAAAGAATCCACCATAACCTACTATAACCTACCATAAGGCACCATAAGGGATCATAACCTACCATAAGGTACCATTAGGGATCATAACCTACCAACCTACCATAAGGTATCATAATGGATCATAACCTACCATAAGGTACCATAAGGGATCATAACTTAACAAACTACCATAAGGTACCATAACCTACCATAACCTACCGTAACCCTTCCTGCGAAGAATCTGTTTCGCATCTCGTCCCCGAAGTCCCAGCGGAGTGACCCGTGTCAGCAGGTGTCCTACATGTTGTGACGTCACTAGCTCATTAACGTCAGCGGTCTCGTCCATTGTCCCTGCGGGCTTTGTTTGGCGAAACCCGAGACAACATAGGGATGGGGAAGGGGGGCGGATGGGCATGTGGGATTGGGGGGAGGGGGTGAGGTGACTGATGACTTGTTGACTGATTTTTATGGGTTCGAAAACGCAGGCACTGTGAATAGGGGACCTCTGAATTCGCGAGGTTTCGAGTAAAATTAGTTTGTTGCCTTCTCTGACGGTAATATGCTCCGATGTGTTATGTAGGGCGGGATGTGTGACGAGTTTTAGGCTCTCTTTATTTCTCTCTCTCTCTCTCTCTCTCTCTCTCTCTCTCTCTCTCTCTCTCTCTCTCTCTCTCTCTCTCTCTCCTCTCTCTCTCTCTCTCTCTCTCTCTCTCTCTCTCTCTCTCTCCTTTCTCTCTCTCTCTCTCCTTTCTCTCTCTCTCTCTCTCTCTTTCTCTCTCTCTCTCTCTCCTTTCTCTCTCTCTCTCTCCTTTCTCTCTCTCTCTCTCTCTCTCTCTCTCTCTCTCTCTCTCTCTCTCTCTCTCTCTCTC
>BOPN01001866.1:172500-177500 GCA_017312705.2 Penaeus japonicus
ACTCGTTCGATATAAATACTGCAACATCCTTTCAATGCATGTTGCACAACAAAGAGCAATTGGATTTTAATTTTACTTCACTCTGAATCCCTTTAGAAGTTGTTTAAAATGCACAAAACAAATATTGGATTATCAATATATATATATATATATATATATATATATATATATATATATATATATATATATATATATATACACACACACACACACACACACACACACACACACACACACACACACACACACATATATATATATATATATATGTATATATATATATATATATACACAAACACACACACACACACATAGATAGATATAGATATGTATGTGTATATATACATATATATTCGAGCTTGCATGTGTGCTTGTTATATAAGTCCCAACATTTATGGTAATGGTAATGATTAGGCAAGGCTAATAAAACACGTCTATGTTTCGGTACCACATTTACATTTTTTTTTATCTTCTTGCCATACCATTCGCCATCGAGCTCTTCTTGTAATTTCATTTTTCCGTAATTCTGGTTTCATGTGACTGAAACACTCATGTCAAAATTATGCCATTTAAGTGGCCTTTGCTTTTAAAAACGATAAAAAGTGTCAAAATACGTCAAGTTTTTAAAAGTCGGAAAACGTCATTTCCTTAACTTGCCTTCATAAAGATAATGGTAATGCTAATAACGATAATGATGATATTATTTTGAATGATAAGATAACGACATTGGCATTGATAAGAATAACATCTTTTATACTGGAACTAGGATGGTAATGATCATAAAAAAGTGAGGCTAATTATGAAAATTATAATATATAATTATTAGCATCGATTGTCTCCATGTTTATGTACCTCTCGGCTTTCATTACGCAAGTATTAGGTTCTACGCTGTTATATTTTTTTTCTAGTCCTAATTTCTCCTTTGCTTTTCTCTTGCAGATGAAAAAGATCAAAGTTCTTGCAATTTTCATTTACTTTTCCTCTAGTTTCAGTATTCTCATAATCATCATCACCGCCAACACTACCATAATCATCATTATTTACATTATTAGAGTTGTTTTTTAACGGTTATAGTAGTAGATAGAGCGGTAGTTATAGTATTGTCCTATTATAGATAGTCGACTAATAAGACTTCAATTTCAGTATTCCACGTGCAAGTCATAGATTACGAAATCAAAGAATAAATTAATAACGCGACGTGTTTATCTATATCACTAACGCGTCCACGTAATGCCCGCCTGCTATTAATTGTCGTTATTTGAATGCTTGCGAACCGTTACGTAACGAACTTATGCTCACTCACGTGCGCGCGAGATGGCGTAAGTCATGTCGACTGCAGTCATGTGCCTGGTGCTCATGGGTATGTCTGATGAGCATAGCAGGGGAGAGAGAGAGGCATTCAGCTAGTCTTGGCATAAGTGGGGGGGGGGGGGCTAGGAGGAACCTAAAGGGGCGAAAGCGAAAGCCACGGAGATAAACAGATGAAACCAGTTTGTCTTCAAGCATTTTTTTTTTTTTTGTAAATTCCTCTCTCTACGATGGCGATATACTTAATGGTTTAATTGAGATTTTAATTCGTAGAACTCATGTGGAGAGAGTGGATATTTTAACGAAAGAGAACTGGCGCTTTGGGGAAATCGAAAGCTTTTGTGTTCTCTTGGGAGAATTCACCATTAGTATTATTTTTTTTTAACCAAACGTAATGTAAGATATTTTTCTCTCCATAAAAAAATATATATATATATGATAATACATATCATCATAACATTGTTATACAAAATTATAGTATGATTATATAGTCCGATTTTGAGCTATTGTACTTTGGATGCAAATACCATGTTTAGATATCTTTGTGGTCTGAATTGTTATGTGTTTTTATGGAACTTTAGGATTATAATATTTTATGTTAATTTCTTGTCGTCTAAGTAGTGGGTACAAAGGTTTGATCTTCATTTTAAATATGTACACACACACACACACACACACACACACACACACACACACACACACACACACACACACACACACACACACACACACACACACACACACACACACACACACACACACACACACACACACACACACACACACACACACACACACACACACACACACACACACAATAAAGATCAAACCTTTGTACCCACTACTTTGATGACAAAAATTAACATATGGTATGTATGTATGTATGTATACTTTTGTTCCATGTTTATGATATGAGTTATATATTGAAGATGGAAGTAACAGTAAAAACAACAATAATAATGATAACGATTATGGTAATGATGATTTGAGTTATAATGATAACGATATTGTTAATGATGATAATGTTGATAATAGTAGTTTGGTATTATGCGATGATGATAAATAAATAATTTTTATCATTGTTACTGTTGTGATGATGATATATTATGGACGTATTAATTAAAAGTATTCCCGTGATTATATGTGTGTTATGATCATCACCATATTCATTATATTACTAACGTCACCATCACCATAAACGTACACGATAGAGAACAGAAAGGTATTCAATCACGATAGATAGATTTGGTATTAAACCCTATTTTAATTAAATATTAAAATTATTAAATCCCCTTTGATTATATATTAAAGGTATTAAATCCCCTTTGTTAAGTATGAAAGATATTCAATCACGACCGTTAATTTTCGCCATTAGTCATAATGGATATCGCCATAGGCCTAATAACAGCAAAATAAACTTAATTACTATTCCAATCATAACTGCCACCTTTACCTCGCCTCTTCTCCTCGCTGTTGTTCTTAACTCTGAAACGTAAGCAATATTATCTCTTTGATTTATCGTACCAGTCATGGACACGTGAGGTACTGTAATAGCTAACGTGATTATTCTCTCTCACTTGACCCTGACCTTAGGACACAAATAACAAAGACGGAGGGAGTAGGGGGGGTTATGGAATAGGTGTGAGGGGGGGAGAAGGGGGGTAGTAATAAACAAATAAACAGTCAAACACAGGCACACACACACACCAAACAGCTGTCTTCGTGTAGGTTGAGCAGAGCAGCGGCGTCGAGCAAACAGTGCCGTATGATGTTTGTTTGACATCTCCCCCCCCTGCCTACCCTCCTCCTCCTCCTCCTCCTCCTCCTCCTCCTCTTCCCCCCCTCCTCCCTCTTAAACAACGGGTCCCTCTCCTATACGCGTGTTTACATTTCTAACATTTCTCGAAGGGAAAACTCGAAAGGTGTTCCGTTACGTGAAGAGATACGTGCGACTATAACCTTTTATTTTCTTTCTTTCTTTCTCTCCTTTTCTTTTTCTTTTTCACACCCGAGGTTCACCGGAAGTCGTCAAAGACCTCGGGAGATTAGCGGATGCTTCGATGTTATGTTTCTTGGCCGTTTCAGTGCGGATGTTTTGTTTTTTGGGACATCCTCCTTTCTCGCTTCCGGGATTTTCATTTTATTTTCTTCCCGACGTCATCATTTTTTTGTCTTCTTCTATTCTTCGCTTTATTTGTATTCTAGTTTTATCCATTTGGTGTTTTTTTTTATGATTTTTTTTGTTCCTCGGATTTTTGTTTTTTCTATTTCGTTATATGGTTTTGATCTTTTATTGTTTTGTTATTTTATTTCTCCCTGTTAATTATTTTTAACATCGGAAATTGACCTGCAGTCCGCCACTTCCAGTAAAATTTCATGATTTCGGCTTATTTTAGAATTATGGTACCAGTCGAAACCAAGTTCCCATATTTTAGGGAATAGATTTCAAGCACAATAAAAGAAAGAAAAAAAAAACATTTATTTTTTCTAAGGACTGACCCCGTAGATGAAGATAGGTCGGGTTCCGTGAACTCCTACATTTTTTTTTCTTTCACTTGGCTTTATCTAAATCTACTTCCAACATCCGTTCCTTCTTTTTCTCCCTAATTCTCTCTTCATCTTCATTCTATTCTGTTTTCATTCTTTTGGCCTACCAGTCTCAACTATTCCATCTTTTTCCCTTTATTATTATTTTCTTCTTGCTCGTTCTGCCTTTGCATCCTCGTCTCTGCTTCTCCTGCATTCAGTCGTCGCCCTAATTTTGGGCCGAGTGAAGTAAAAAAGAAAAAAAAAGCTGAAATCCCTGTAATGTACCCTAATTCGAGGGCCCGGTTAAAAAAAAGGAGGTGGGGTTGTATTTAATGCTGATTAGGTAGGACCGAGAAGCATTGCTGGCATTAGGTATTCATGTAACCAGCTGTCTGGGAAAGTCAAAATAGTTGAGTTTGATGTCGATTGGTATTACTTGATAAAAAAAATAGTGTAGAAAAAATCTGCTCGCCAATCCGATTGATTTTTAAACCAGTGGTCTTGTAACTCCGAAATCATTTCAATTTTGGTCACATTTTTTTTCTCCTCACTCCCCTTATCTCCTTTGTATCCTTATCCTCCCTCCATCCTCCCTGCTACTCGCCTCTCTTCCTCCCTCATTTCTCTCATGTTCACTACCTCCTCCATTCGTATATCACCCACGGACAACTCCCTCAAGTTTCGGAAGTAAACAAAGCTTCGAAGTAAGCGGATCCGAACGCCCGACCTGGTGTTATTTGAGCGTGTTTAACATATGGGCGAGTGCAGGGGAAGGAAGAGAGGGGGAGGGGGAGGGGAAGGGGGGGAAGGGGAGAGGAAGAGAGGGAGTGACGGGGGAGGATGGAGGGAAGAAGGAAGAGGAAGATAGAGAAGAGAGGGGGGAGGATGGAGGGAAGGAGGAAGAGGAAGAAGATAGGGGAGAAAAAGGGGGGGAGAAGAGGGAAGGTGTATATGGAATGAGGAAGGCGAGGGAGAGATGTGAGAAAAGGGGGAGGGGAGAAGAGAAGGAAGGGGATTAAGAAGAGAGGTAGTGAGGGAGAAAGAAGGTAAGGAGGAAGGGGAGGGCGAGGAAGAGATAAAGAGAGGAAAGAGGGCAAGAATGATTGAAAAAAAAAGAAAGACGGAGAAATGAGAAGAGACATGGAGAAGAAGGAGGAAAATAA
>BOPN01001866.1:182500-185000 GCA_017312705.2 Penaeus japonicus
GATCGTGAGTCAGACGAGATATTCGACGTGGAGCGAACACACACAAGATAACTTTCATGTCTAAGACTTCATGAAGGAAATGTTGGGGTTGATGTGGACGATATTGATTTTTTTATAGATTAAAAATCTCCAGGGGGAGCATTGCTCAGGGTCGACAGCGAGATGTTATGATATATCCGATTATATAGCACCCCCCACCCCTTTAATCGTTTCATTCGCTTGTGTCCATACTTCTACAAAGAAAACAGCACGAACCTCCTTCCAAAATATAAACAAACGCTTATATTTTTTTTATTTTTCACCATTTCATCAGAGGAACACCTGCTCTCTAGAAGCACACCAACAGATGTGCCGCACGGCGAATTCCACCCATTCATTTCGGTCTAGGCCTACCTTTCCATAGACCTAGGCCGAGCCATAACTCAGCTCCCTTCGAGCCGTCACCCGGAGACCTTAAGGGAAGGACCGGAAGTCTACGGACCTTATTAAAGACGATTTAAGCACCTACCCCCCTCCCCCCCCCTCTATATACTCCTACTTTTCCTCCCTGTCACTTCCATCATTCCCGAGTCGCGCATAAACCGAGCTAAGGCCTATATTTAGCGTCTTCCAGGAGCCGAGGTCAGTGGTTGTCAATGTGACCGGCCTCCTTCATCGACGTCGCTGGAATGTTCGTGAAGCTTCCGCGTTGACAGGAACGTTGACCCAAGGAAGAGAAAACGTATTTTTCGTATTTTCAATATGATTATTTTTGTATGGAGGATCATTGCAATTGTGATGTTAGATACAGCGTTGAGTATTAATTTGGTAGTGGTAATGGTAGTTAAGATTATGGTACTGAAATAACACAGATAACGGCAATGATAATGATTATAATGATAACGATAACAGAATGATAATATTTTTGATAAGCCTTACAGATATTTTCAACGAAATATATGTAAGAGTTACAGTAGCTCTCACGTTGTGGAAGTTATTTAAGATATCAGATAAATCATTCAAAGGAAAGGTAGCACTGGCACTAACATCATCTGACAGGTCGTTGTTCAGAAACTCGAGTTTGTTTCAAATTATGTCGTTTTTTTTTAGTAACTATGTCTATCAAAAATATCTGTCTATGAATTTGTAGCATAACATTTTGTTGATATATTTCATAAAATGTGTTCAGTACATTATAAGCGGTTTATTTTTGCCATGCTTATAAAACATGCTCGTGAAAAAATACGTATTATATCAGTATTAATGACATGCAATTCATGTTGCAGTATGCAAATGTGAAGCGTTCAGAAATTAACAAGTAAATTTGCATCATCACTTTTTAAAGGCATGAAAGAACAAGCACACACATGTTTAATTAATGTCTCGAAAAAGTAGTTATAGTTTAATTCTAAAAAAAAAAATGAACGAAAAGTAAATGAAACGCGGATTTTTATTATTATTATTATTATTATTATTATTATTATTTTTTTTTTTTAATATGCACTCAAATTTTCTCTTGTTCTGCGAGACTGCACCGGCGACCGATTTGAGGGAAGGGAATGATCGCAAAGTGGCAAAGTGGCGGCAGCGGCCTGCGAGTTGCGGCGGCGGAAGTGGAAGACCACCGCCAGGCTCTTGAGAGGCTCCCGACAGGCGGCCGCGATCCCCTTCGAGTAGCCGTAGCAGCCCCTAGCCGTCGCCCCTAGTCGTAGCACTTAGTCGTAGCCCCTAGTCGTAGCCCTTAGTCGCAGCCCCTAGTCGTAGCCCCTAGTCGTAGCCCCTAGTCGTAGCCCCTAGTCGTAGCCCCTAGTCGTAGTCGCCTCTCGCTAGCGCCGCTCACTCTTCCTCCAGACGGGATTTTGTTTTTACTGGGGGGTGGGGGTTGGGGGGGAGGGGGGTCCTTTGGAATGCGGGTGGGCTGCTTGTTGACTTTTGCTTGCTTTTGGTTTCTTTTCTCTCTGTTTCTCTTCGCTCTTTCTTGTTCTAGTTTTTAATCTTTCTCTCTCTCTATCTATTTATCTACCTATTTATCTATCCCCTCCACCTCTCTCCCATCCCTTCCCTCTCCCTCTCCCCTCTCCCCTTCCTCACCCTTCCCCTCTCCCACCCGTCCCCCCACCCTCCTTCTTCCTCATTCCATTTCACGCCCTCATTTTTGCTATCAGTTCCGCAGTTTATGAGCCGCCCGCCCTGAGTCCCCGGGGAGATGCAGCTACTCAACCCCATGACAAGACCCGTGAAGGGTTAACAAAGCGCTGTTGTGTATTCGTCAGCCGCGGCGCTCTTGTTTACAGTAAATTGGGAATTCCGCTTATGGCAACACCGATCTTTTTTTTCTCTCTTTTTTGTGTCATAACTTGAGAATGTTTAACACCTGTTTCCTTGGAGCGGGTGGGTTCTTTCTCTTTCTTTTTTTTCTTTCTCTTTTTTCTTTCTTTCTATCTCTCTCTCTATCTATCTATTTATCTCTCTCTTTCTCTCTCTCTCTCTCTCTCTCTCTCTCTGTCTCTGTCTCTCACTC
>BOPN01001866.1:212500-215000 GCA_017312705.2 Penaeus japonicus
CCCCCCCCCCCCCCCCCCCCCCCCCCCCCCCCCCCCCCCCCCCCCCCCCCCCCCCCCCCCCACCCCCACCCCCACCCGGCTCCTCTTCCGACCGCACGAGTGGGGGCGTTGGCGGAACCATCACCGTAAAGACCCAACTGTCATGTTTGTGTGTACCTCCTCCTGTACGTATACACAACACGTCTCTGGGTCGGAAGACTGTGGTATACATAGTTATACATAGGGACCCTCGCGCACATACAAACATGCGCGATTGGAGGAAGTAGGAAGTGGAATGAATGGAGGTAGGAGGGATGGAATGAAGGAAGGAAGGAAGGAAAGGAAAGGAAGGAAAGGAGGGAAGGGGAGAGAAAGGGACAGAGACAGAGATAAACAGACAGATAGAACGAGAGCAAGAGAGACAGCAAAACCACCATCGACGATAATAATTATACACAAAAACAACGATAACTTTAATCAAGACAATAATCATCAATATACCAAAAACAATAAAGAAACACCGCCAACAACAACAACAACAAAAAAGAATTCAACCAACAACAAATTCGACAAAGAATCTCGACTCTTATTGACGGAAGGATCTCTCGACGGCGCAAAGTTCAGACAAGGACGGGTTACTAGCGGCTTATTAGTTACGTCATGACATCGGAAATATTAATGATGATAATGGTATGGTAATTTCACTCGTTGGGTGATGATGTATACCGGTTAATTGCATGTAAGTTGATGATTTAATGTCATGGAGAAGCGTAGCGGCGATAGATGGAGCCACTGTTCTTGTTTTCTCTTCTTTGTCATGGAGGAATGAATAATAGTGTTGTATCTTATTTTATGTGGATATATGGGTGTGTGTGTGTGTGTGTGTGTGTGTGTGTGTGTGTGTGTGTGTGTGTGTGTGTGTGTGTGTGTGTGTGTGTGTTTGTTTGTTTGTTTGTTTTTCTACCGGTTGAATATGTATATACGCTTTGTGGATGTATATAGTATATTTTGTATGATCCAGGACTTTTATTCAGCTATATTCATCTACCTATACCAAATTCCTGAAATACCCAAACAGGTACAAAAAAGCGAAACATTTTCCAAAGATATTTGAAGTTGCGTACAAAAAATTACATCACACATACACACCTACCCTGCAACAAGCCGTATTGGAAGTAATTTCATGAACCAATATTGTGAGAGACGGAGCGACCTGCCGTGGGAAAAAGCGTGAGCGCCGATGGTCAAGGATACGCGGAGTCGCCGCTCATTTACGTGTCGGAAGTGTGATGAATGGAGGCGACGGCAGCTCGTCGGCGCGCGTCGATCGGCTGCTACGGCGCCGGTCTCGCGGTCTCTTCGTTTTATTTAATTTTTATTTTATTTTTATTTTTTTATTGTTATTGCTTTTTTGGATAGGTTTTCTCTTTTTTCTTTGTCTATCCCTGTTTGTTTCTCTCACTTCCTTTCATGGTATGTCGTTTCTCTCTCTGTTTCTTTCTCTTTCTTTCCTTCCTCTCTCTCTTTCACTCCCCTCTCCCCACCCCCCGTTCTACTCTCTCATCCACTTCCTTACCCTCTTCCTCTCATTCTCTCTTGCTTTATTTATTATTCTCTCTCTGCTCTTCTAGGGAGTCTAAAGAACTGTCCAAGGGAGGCGAAACGAAGGTACCATATTCCTTATATTCTGTAATTAACTCAAACAGACTATGAAACATGCCCACCCACCTATATGCCTTCCTTGCATTTATTCATTATTGATGAAAGTGATCCAAGAAATGAAAATCTCTTCCATTGCGGAACAGAAATGGTTAATAATAACTGTAGCCCACGTTTGAAATATGGTACTCTTCCTAACGTGACCGAGACCTGTCTTCAATCACAGCTGTTATGTGAACCTGAAATAATTACACCATTCACCTTTAAGTGTGTGAACCACCGTGCCTATACGACCTTCATTTGTTTGCGTTGTTTCGCGTCTTTCATTTATTATTTTCGTGTTGACTATGAATGTGAATGTGAGCACTGATATGTGGATTTATTTTCTCCTTTTATGCTCTTCCTCCTGTCTTTCTTAATCTTGTCTTTCTTATGCGTATATGTTTCATGTTTATCTCTCACTGCGTTCTGTATTACACCTATACTTAACGTCAGTCAACACCCTGCGATACCATACCGTTCGTGACAAGTGTGTCAACTAAAAAACAATTATATTATTAGGGGAGAATTATATAGCTGTGATAGACAGACACAGACAGACAGACAGACACCAGACGCCGTCATCACAAAGGAAGAAGAGTGGGCTGTGGGAGGAGGTTACGAGGAGAAGGAGGGGGAGGGGGAGGGGGGCCGGTGAGAGGAAGGCTCAGGTGCTGGGACTGGACTTCCGGTGAAGAGTGGGAACTTGGGAAGGTCTATATGTGTTTGGAACTACTAAGGACACATGAAGAGCATTGTATCATTAGGAATACACAAAATGCAATGTATATATATATATATATATATTTATATATATACATAT
>BOPN01001866.1:222500-227500 GCA_017312705.2 Penaeus japonicus
AAGCTATATGGAAAAAGGAGAATGAAAGAAGAAAACGAAGATACAAGGACTGGAAAGAAGAAAGGAGAGAGAGATAATGGTTAATAAGAGAGAAACCATTCTAGTGGAAAATATATTACTTGGGGAGAGGGAAAGAGAATGGAAATTGAAAGGAAAGAAAATGATTGAATATGAAGAGGGAGGATGTGGAAACTTGAATAACGAATTGATGAGAGATTTCGAATGTGGAGGAATAGACGAAACAGGATAATAAAGGTGTGAAATGGAGAAAGAAAATAGCCGAAGGAAACCACTATGAATAAGAATCAATAGCCAAATATGAATACAAAAAAAGGAAACAAAGAAAACTCATCAACAGCCAACAGCAACAACAACAAAAAAACAATAATTGAATAGCTCCAGAATTTCACCAACTCATCCAACAGGAAAAAAAAAAAAAATCCAACAAAAGCAAGGGAGAGGGAGAGGGGAGGAGAGTGGAGTGGAGGGGAGGGGAGGGGTAAGGATAATAGATAGGGGGGATATCACCCCTCGAGGCCCACCGTTCCGAGAACGAAACACCGAAACGTGCGTATGGTGATGACGTTGTAGAATGACCGTAATTAAAGTTGATTAACGTTAATTAACGGGAGCTACTACTAATTTCACGCACGACTCGTCTATGCTCATAATGAGACGAAATGAGCAATGGTATGTTAGATATTTCTTTGTTCTGTTGATTCGTATTTCTTTTTGTTGGCGTTTCTGTGAAAGCCGAGGTGAAGAAATGGGATTATATAATCGTAAGATGATATCTAAAGTTGAAATTATCCGTTGAAATATGGAAGAAATTCTATACACACTTAGAGGGCTTTTGAAGTACCTGTAATAACAGGGTATTTCAGGTCGGATGTGCTTTCATAAAACCGGAGGGTTATATAAAGTTACAGTTGAAAGAGTGGATAGATTGGAGTATTTAAAGTACTCTTTTCAGATTTTGATTTTAGGAGAGAGAGTATGTTGCTGAAATTGATATTCCCAATATTGATATTATTATTGTGATTGTGATTGTTTTTGTTTTTTCTTTTTTTCTTTTATATTCTTCATCTTTTTATTTTTATTTTGTATAACTATTATTTTATCTTAATCACAGATTATTAGCATTAATATTTTTATTTGTTGATTACACCATAAGAACGAATGAATAACGAGGCATCAATATATTCCAAAGGTATTTGAAGTATTACTAGCAAAAACTGAACTAATAATGATAAGGGCAAGGATCATACTGATAAGGATTCTGATAAAGGTAATGGTAATGATAAGAACAATTATGATGATAAGGGCAATAATGATAGTGGTCTATAGATAAACAATAGATAAAAGATAAGTAAATGGAACAGAAATTCATCTCGTCTGCCTCATCTCCATCTTCCATCCAGCATCTCTCAGCGACCTTTGTTATCTTGGCGAAGGCATGACCTTGAACGTCAGCTGAGACCATAAATTAGACCTTCTTTCGATATGGACTATGGTAGGGGGGGGGGAGGTGAGGGAGGGACGGAGGGTAGGAGGCGGGAGGGGTATGGTAGAAGGGTGGAGAAGATGAGGGATGGATGGTGGTGGGAATAGCGGGGGAGGGGGTAGGGGGTAGGGTGGGGAGGTGGAGTAGGTGGACGGGGTGGGGAGAGGGTTGAAGGGTGAAGGGATAGGGAGAGGGTAGAAGGGTGAAGGGGTGGGGAGTGGGTGGAAGGGTGAAGGGGTGGGGAGTGGGTGGAAGGGTATAGTGTGTTGAGGGATGATGGAGAGGGGGGAGGGAGGGAGCGAGGGAGGAAGAAAGGGGAGGGAGGGAGGGAGGGAGGGAGGGAGGGAGGGAGGGAGGGAGGGAGGAAGGAGGGAGGGGGAGGGAGGGAGGGAGGGAGGGAGGGAGGGAGGGAGGGGGAGGGAGGGAGGGAGGAAGGAAGAAAGGGGAGGGAGGGAGGGAGGGAGGGAGGAAGGAAGAAAGGGGAGGGAGGGAGGGAGGGAGGAAGATCTAGCTGAAGGGTGCATCTGTCCGTTTACAGATTACACGGGTTTTGTATAGGTTCAGCCCACCCATGCCTCCTCCTTTCCTTAGTGGATAGGCCTATGCGAGAAGATCTTGGTATATGGAATGGTCACTTTTCACGAGGGGATTATCCGCTGTAACTGGTGATTTATTGTTTGATTTTGATTTTATTGTTTGATAATTCTATTTCACATTTATAAAAAAAATCAATTTGTTCTCTCCGTGTTGTCTTATTTATGTTTTATGTATTCTTACTGTTTATTTGTGTGTGCACGTTTGGGGATGTTTTAGGATATATATTTTTTAATCTGTTTAATGTGATTGAAATAGGAGCGTTGTGTCGGATTCGTTATACCTTTTTGAAAGGGACATGCGCATAGACTTGTATGTAAAGCAGTGTCTTTTAAAACCATCAAACACATATGTTATATATATATATATATATATATATATATATATATATATATACATATATATATATATATATATGTGCGTGTGTGTGTGTGTGTGTGTGTATGTATGTATATATATATATATATATATATATATATATATATATATATATATATATATATATATATGTGTGTGTGTGTGTGTGTGTGTGTGTGTGTGTGTGTGTGTGTGTGTGTGTGTGTGTTTATATATATATATATATATATATATATATATATATATATATATATATATATATATATGATTTATATTAATATATATATTTATATTTATTTATTTATTTATATATGTATATTGACAAACCTTACTTGGTGAAAAATAAAAGGAGTAGAGACTCTAGCGTAATCCTTTCTTTCAGACTCCACGAGAAGAATCCTTTCTACCTTGTCTTGTGTCATCGTATATATATATATATATATATATTCTCCGTTTCTTTGTCTTTTTATAGAATAGACGAAAACACTCACAAGAAAGAAAAAGATAATCTCGTATGTTGCAACGCAAGCTTCAGCCATATACCAGAATCCTCCACCTTACAAAATTCCCCCTGTCAGCAAGCATTAAAAAATGCTGCTTCAAGAGATTAATCATTGTCGCTAATTAATCAATTAACTACGTAGTTAATTAAAGGTTAGTCGTGGAGTACCTCATGATTGGCGGTGAACATAGTGGGCGATGTTGCTCGGATGTTGCATCATTGTTTTGTTGTGATGAGGCCAGCGTCCTCTATTGCATGCGGTAATGAGATGCAAATTACGGAAGACTTTAATGTGGGATCGAGAGAGAAAAACAAAAATGATGATGTATACTGTGGTTCTAGGTTCTTTTTTATGCTTTTGGTGAGGTATTGCCTGTAGATAAAGCGAAGGGCATTTTAGACGTCATGCTATTAATGTTTATCTGTCGTATAGCATTATCTTGTATTGTTACAATATTATCTAAGGTAGTCTTGCCTTTCACTTTTATCAGTGCTGAAATAAAAAAAATAAATAACGAAGTGTAGTTAGATATATTACAGGTTAGGCTATGTATTCATGTCTGTGTGTGTTTGATTATATATATATATATATATATATATATATATATATATATATATAAAATGAGAGAGAGAGAAAGAAACAGAGAGAGAGACAGAGACAGAAAGAGAGAGAGAGAGAGACAACGACAGAGACAATTCCAACGAACCAAAAGAACACAACGAAAGCGTAAGAGGGAAAGATTCCACCGCTTGACGAAGAGCAATGGAAGTACAAAGGCGGGGAAATGAGAGAGGCGTAGTCCTGGTGGGCGTGTGAGGGGAAAAATGAAAAATGAGAAAAAGGGGGGGGGGTGTTGACGGGTCCCTCATTTTTCATGACGTGTCACTCACCTTCAAAAGCCGGCTGAGTGCAACTTTTTGATTTTTCTGATGTTTATGCCGACATTTTCGTCATGCATCGATCGTCATGCGTTGCTGATGATTCTCTTCTGGCAGATTGTGGGGGGTTCTAGTGAGATGTCAACAAGGTCGGTGTTTGAGAGAGGGAGAAAGAGAGAGAGAGAGAGAGAGAGAGAGAGAGAGAGAGAGAGAGAGAGAGAGAGAGAGAGAGAGAGAGAGAGAGAGACAGACAGACAGACAGACAGACAGACAGAAAGAGAGAGAGAATGAGGGATAGAAACAGAGATAGATAGATAGATAGAGGGAAATAGAGTTAGAGAGAAGCAGAGGGAGATAGAAAGAGATAAAAAGAGACAGATAGAGAGAGAAAGGGAAAGAGTGAGAGAGAGAGAGAGAGAGAGAGAGAGAGAGAGAGAGAGAGAGAGAGAGAGAGAGAGAGAGAGAGAGAGAGAGAGAGAGAGAGAGAGAGAGAGAGAGAGAGAGAGAGAGAGAGAGAGAGAGAGAGAGAGAGAGAGAGAGAGAGAGAGAGAAGACAAACAGACAGACAGAGACAAACAGACAGAGAAAGACAGTCAGAGATAAAAAAGAAAGAGAAAGAGAGAGCTTAGGATCCACACACATCCAAAGAATCGCGAGTGAAATCCGAATCTACAATTAAGCGTTCTGGCCACTGTGTATCAAGGATAAGCTGTGACGTCACACCCCGCGCTTAACAAGCCGTCTGGAACACTCCGCCATCTTGCCTTGTTTATCAGTTAGTACAAAAATAACTTGGGAGTTAGACCCACTCGTCCATAAAGTCTATCCTCCTGGCTTGAGACCCGCAACTTTCAACCCTCTCGACGTGTGAGGGAGAAGACTGCCTTATCTCTCAAAGAAAGGAAATAATTGAGGATTTCAGAGACTGCCATTTGCGTGTGGCCTCGTTGGGTACCGGTGTTCCTTCGTCTAACAGAGAGCCTGCTGTTGAAATGGAGACGCCATAATGGTCAGATGCCAAATTGCCAAGGCTTTTTAGTGTCTTGTTTTAAGTGCTTTTAATAGTTGCCACTAGGAGGCGAGACGTAGATAATTCTTTAAGTTGTATTGATGGCATACTGTGGAGATATATTTATATATATATATATATATGTGGGTGTGTTT
>BOPN01001866.1:232500-242500 GCA_017312705.2 Penaeus japonicus
GACACGGCCCTGCCTGTCTGAACCCTTAAACCTGAACGCAAACACATAAATCAGTGTCGAGCTGCCGTAAAAGTTCGAGGACAGCGTGGCAGTAAAGGGTCACGGGGCTTCTTGTTTCGAAAGGACTGGCGATTAATTGTGAAATAGTTAAGAGGATTTATTTAGAGCAATCCACTTGCTGAGAAGTACTTGGCGTCGATTCGCTAATTGCCGAGTCTGGGTAATTGTCCTGTTATGTAAGGGAAATCGAGGCTCAATTGTGTGGATTTATAGGCAAGGAAATGCGAAAAAGTAAATTAATGAAGACAAAACTCACGCAAATAGAACAAAAATCTAGAATGTATTCGAACAAGCGATAGGACTTACAAAGCAAATGAATTAAAAAAATATAAAAAAAATGACGCAAAAGTCACGCATATAGAAATAATGGAATAGAATGTATCATAGAGATGACCATGAGAATGTGGCGATTTGGGATGCCTTTGCCTGTCTTAAAGGTGTTACGTCTGCAATGCAATACGTGTTTGCCAGTCTCTTCTCCCACTTTCTATTTGGTTATATGGGCTTTATGTATCTTCACGTATCTTTATGGCTAGATGTGTGTATATATACAGTGTTTATGGCTGACTGGGATGTTTCTTTTCACTGTAGGTCTGAGTCAGACTGACTAGTCATCGAAACGCATTTACAAGTTCTTTGGAAGCTAGTGAACCAAAACATTTAAGCATTGATTCGATATTTGGTATGCTAAGAATCATGATGGTATTTAACTGGGTTTTCCTACTTAGAGTTCTTCTTTGACATGTTCATGATTGGTACTTACTATTTATTTAGATATATGAATAAGTTGATTAAGAAATGAAGGTGTATATACGTATGTATATATGTAAATATATATATATATATATATATATATATGTATATATATATATATATATATATATATATATATATATACATGGAATAAGAGAAAGAAATATAAATATCAGAAAAAAAACAAAAGAAAGACATATATAAACGTTTACACACACACACACACAAACACACAAATCAAAACAAAGAAAACGAAAGAAAAGAAGAAAGTGAAAAGACGCCCACAGTCATATGTCACTTCTCACCCACGTAAGTTTACATTGCTGTCATCACTTATCGGACGCCGGGTTTCCGTTGATGATTGGGAATGATCTTTTCCGTCTGGATGTGGAGGGAAAAGGTCAGGTTTATGAAGAACTTGTGTTTATGTTTTTTTTTTCTTCTATGCTTCTTTCTGTTGCTTGTGTCGTGAAAGTAAGTGGGTGTCTATGGTGTTTTTTTGTATGTTTAGTGTTTTGCTATTTAAGGTGGATCTTGTGAACTATAATGTATGTTTTTTCTTTGTATTATATAAAACCTGTATCTTGGTTGGTTAGAAAATATTTAGCTATATATCTATCTTTCTATGTGTTTTGTTTTTAGTTGCCTGTGCGCCTGCATGTGTGTGTTTTTGTGTGCTTGCTTCTATGTGTTCTTGATGTGCGTATGCGTGCTGACTTCTTTGTATGTGTGTGTGTGTGTGTGTGTGTGTGACCATTAATCCGTTTACATAATATAAATTTCACTTTATCAGTATCAAGGGCTGATACCCGCCACAGGAGACAGCCAATTTTATCATTCCTTATCACATGACTTCTAATTACAAATCTGCTATCGCCTTTCTTACAGTTTTTCTCATTCAGAATTCACCTTTTTTGTTGATCTGCAAATGATAACAAGAACCGTGTGATTCATATCGCTGCACCTCGAGCGAAGATCATTTATCTCTCTCTCTCTCTCTCTCTCTCTCTTTCTTTCTTTCTTTCTTTCTTTCTTTCTTTCTTTCTTTCTTTCTTTCTTTCTTTCTTTCTTTCTTTCTTTCTTTCTCTCTCTCTCTNACATACACACACATATATATTTATATATATGTATATATATATACATATATATATATATATATATATATATATATATATATATATACATATATATATATATATTATATATACACACATCATAAAAGTTAAAATGTGTTCTAGTTCAGGGACGAGAGACGAAAGCAACAGGCTTCTGAGCACACAAGAGAAATATCAAATCTTCTCTCACTCGGCCACTTCGTACCTTCTTTCTTACACATCTCCGCCCGATTCAAGACTTCATAGAAAGCCTTAAACTTTTCCTGGTTCAAGTCAGCATCTTCCTGTCCCCAAACGCCTGTGAGAGACCGACTTGACCGGACTTTCATTTAAACCATAACGTTGGCATACACAGGGGACATGTGAGCCAACCTCACTTTTCTTTAGGCTTTATTCCCTTTCTTCTTTTTCTCTTTCATTTTGAAGTTCTAGGTTTTGAGCTTCTAGAAGACATTAATTTTTATACTTCTTTGGATAAATCAGAAAAAAAAGTTATCGTTGTCGAACTTCACAAGGAAATGAGTCAGAAATTGAAAAGGGTGATTTTCCTCACATCTTATTTTTAGATAGGAAGAAAAAGATAGGCGGAGTTTAGGAGTGTTTTATTGTATTTATCTTTGAGATGGTTTTTTTTTTTTCTGTTGCAAAACACTACTATGGAAAAACCTTTGAAATGATTTTAACTGCATAAAAAAATAGGCGAGACTCATTCCAAACATAGTTACAGAATTCACAGGAGAAATATCCTGGAGAGGAAAATATTCAATTTAGGTTTCCACCCTAACCTAATTTACCTACTCGACTCCATCTTATTTGATTTCACTTCTTTCATTAGCGTCAATCTTGAGTCCCGAAGTACTTTATTTCTCCGATAACGCTATATTTTTTGTCACTTTTGGGCAAATGTAAATATTAAATTACGCTCCAGTACAGTCTTCCTCCACCTAATTTTTTTTTTTTTTTTTTTTTTCTTTTCATGTTGTAGCTAACGTAAAACCAGGCCTCCTGAATTGGCTGGGAATGATTGGCGTAATTATAACAATGCACAGTTTTAACCACGACATTTCTTTCCGTCTTCCTTTTCTATGTTAGAGCGTTTTCTTCTTTGCATCTTTCACTTATTTCTCTCTTTATCTCTCTCTTATATATGTATATATATATATATATATATATATATATATATATATAAAAATATATATGATGAATTAGAGTGGTTCCTGGCCATGCATGACAAGGTCGTAGGTGCACACCAGATGAGTCAACACCGCACCGCCCTTCTCCTCCCCCTCTCCCCCTCCCTCTCCCCTACCCCTCCCCGTCTCCGAAGTAGGTGTTGCCTCCTGTGACTGCCTCCTGGCTTGCTTGTCTGGTTTCTGTTTGGTCCCGAAGGATTTGGGTGTTCCAAGGATACCTGCAGGACCTCCCAGGGTATGAGGTTAAGGAGGGACGTCATCCCACGTAGCTCTCTTGTGTTGCATGAGGCTAGTTTGTTTCTGACTTTGTCCTCGGTGGTTAGGTGTTGGGATGACTATATTGTGGGTGTGAATGTGTGTGTGTGTGTTTGTGTGTGTGTGTGTGTGTGTGTGCGCGCACGCGTGTTTATGCCTCTTCTTTTCCATCCCTCTCCAGTTCCTCCTCTCTCCCTCTGCCCAACCTTCGCGTCCTCCATCCTCCCTTCCTCTCTTTTTTTCCATTCTTCTCTCCTTTTTTCATCCCCCTATCCTTCCCTCTCCCTCAAGGCTCTTACCCCACCCTCTCCCTATGCCTCTCCTACAAGTCTCACCCATCCTCCCTCTCCCTCTCTTAAGGATTCATCCACCCTCCCTCTTCCTCTTCTACAACTCTCCACTCCCTTCTCTCTCTCTCATCCTCTGCCGCAACAATCATTCACCTTCACCCCCCTTTCCTCCCTCTCCCTCTCCCTCCCTGTCCCTCCTCCTTCCCCCTTTCCCTCTCCCTCTCTTTCCTCCTCTCTCCCTCCCCTTCCCCTCTCTCGCCCTCTTCATCCTTCCCCCTCCTCGCTCCCTCTCCTTCTCCTCCAACCCCCTCTCTCTGTCTCCCCCACTCCCTCCCTCTCCCTCTCTTTATCCCCCTTCTCTCTGTCCCCCTCTCTCCTCCACCCTCTCCTTCTCCCTCTCCCTTCATCCAGCGATTATTCCATCCAATAGCTAACATGACATTTACTATTCATGTCACAGAACTCATTGATAATACAATTTTTTTCAGACGATCAAACGGACATCAAAAAGATGCTTACTGTCTTATGAATATTCCACAATTCCCCTTATTACAATGTCCATCGACATATTACAACACAAATTACCTGTCATGTTTGCCGCGTGTCAAACTTCCTATGGACTTTCAAATTTGTGTTTGTCTACATACTAATTAAAAAAGACCATAATTCTTAATACGAAATATGATTTATACTGTACGTAACGTTGTTAGTGGGACCGGCCTTAGCGAGGAGGGTTTTTTTAAGTTCAGGGATAGAGTCTGTTCTAGGATATAAACTATTCTAGAATATATCTCAAAGATTTAGACTGTTATAGGATATGGACTGTTACGTGATATATATTAGAGTATTAGACTGTTTTCGACTTCAGCTGTTTTAGGGTATATACTATTATAATCTTAAAAATACTTATAGGATGTTGACTCAGGTATGTGAATTGTTATAGACTGTATAGGATATATCATTTTATATACTATAGACTGTTATAGATGTACCCTATTATAGACTATAAACTGTTATATACTATAAGGCTGGTGTGGTATATAGGTTGTTATAGACTATAGGCTGTTATAGGGTATAGACTTATAGAATCTAGGCTGTTATAGGATATAGTCTGTTATAGGATGTACCCTGTTGTAAACTATAGACTGCTTTAGACTGTAGACTCATAGATAAATACTTCTAAAAGCTATAAACTGTTCTAGGATGTAGCCTGTTGTAAACTATAGACTGCTTTAGACTATAGACTCATGGATAAATACTTCTAAAAGCTATAAACTGTTCTAGGATGTAGCCTGTTGTAAACTATAGACTGCTTTAGACTATAGACTCATGGATATGTACTTCTAAAAGCTATAGACTGTTATAGGATGTAGACTCAGAGATTGATGATTAAAGATCAAGAAGTTCTACCCGTGACTCGGTCTCATGATTGAAAGGTCAGATCCTGTATAAGAGTGAACACGTATTTCATAATCTTTATTTCTTTTCTTTTGTTATGTTTGTCTTCTCATCATTCTTTTTCGTCGTATAGTTATTATTTTTTAGACTTTTTTTGTTATTTTTGTTTTTCCTTGATTTATTTTCGTCTTTTTAATTCTTTATTTTCGTTTTTTAGATGTTTTCCGTTTTTATATAATTTATTTTCGTCATTTTATTTCACTGTTATTAATTTTTGTTCCTTTCTTCTAATCTTGTATTCATCAACTCAGTATATCTAATTTTCTTTCCTTCTTTTCTCTTGTATTTTCTCATTATTTTTCTTTTTTACTCTTGTCTATCTTTCTTTTTTTTATCTTTAAGTTAAATAGAAAAAAATCTAGAATGTTTTTTCCTTTTTTCTGTAATCGTTCAAAAATCGTCAATTTATGACAACGCCCTCGCAAATTAAGGTTTAGATTAAATTAAGATTAATTATATCTCAGATTAAGATTAGAGGAAGCTCAACACTTGACCTTATTTTTGTTGTTCCTTTCTTAGTCTTCCTTTGCTATTTTATCTTCTCTCCCTCTTGTCTCTTCCCGCTTATTACAATATATATATATATATATATATATATATATATATATATATATATATATATATATATGTGTGTGTGTGTGTGTGTGTGTGTGTGTGTGTGTGTGTGTGTGCATATATATATATATATATATATATATATATATATATATATATATATATATATACATATAGATAGATAGATATAGATATTTATATATATAACTCTCCTGACACTACCCTTCATTTGTCACTCACCCGGTTGTCGTCCTCTCTTAGTCCTTCTGTTCTATAATTCCATCTCTTTTTGTCTCCTTTCATACATCCTTCTTCCCTCTCCCATCCCATTGATGGTAATGGCAGCCGTAAAACTAGATGAGAACGGGGTTGCTAATGGTGGCGATAATGAGAACAATGATTTAATGTAATTGAAAATGTTAATGTCATTTTTTTGGTGGTTTTAACGACGCGTTTTTCCGGGGCCTTGTTGCAGGTCAGGTTGGGTTCGGTCGTCTTTTCTTAGGTCGACAGGTGATATATATATAAAAAAAACGAATGATTTCTTAAACATATTAGACGGGGATTTAAAAGCACTGGAATGAAGGGCCCTGTAATTTCGCGACAGGAACGTGTGTCTAACATGAGGAGGAACTACGACCGAGGAAAGTGCGAACGTATTTTGTTTGAAAGGGAAATGAAGAGGAGGTGGAAGGGTATGTGTGTATATATGTGTGTGTGTGTGTGTGTGTGTGTGCGTGTGTGTGTGTGTATTTGGGTATATGTATATGCCTGTGTGTGTGTTTGTAAGCAATTGTGTTATTGTGTATACTATTATCATCAGTCATTAACATCACTCTTGCAACTGCGATTCCTCTTATCACTGTAATGCCAGTACTTGTTTTTATTATTATTATTATTAATATCACCGGATATTATTATTATCATCATCAGTATTTTCAGTATTATTAAAATGATTATCATTATTATTATTACTGACCACGTAAAACACGATTATGAATGAGACACCCACACTATTAAACAGGTTTATTGCAAGACAACATTTTCGACAGCAAGCAGTCTCCGAATATGAAATCAAGGTTAAAGTTGGAACTGTCGCCTTTTTTGTATATATATGAACCAGTTTAACTACATATTTTCCCTCATCTTTACTATCATCGTTAACGTAATCATTCCCATTATCAGTTACTCTCACTTTTCTATTAGCATTATATACATGAATTTTGCTCTAAACAGCAATGGTATTATAGTTGCTTCGAATGTTCTCGTAATAACACAAAACCGAAAGAATAAGGAATTAGATAGAACAAAACTTTAAACTATGTACAATATTGCCTATTAAGATTTCTAAAACAATCAAGGCATGATATCAACTATCATTTATATCGTTACTATCTGAATAAAGTCTTGTAGAAAAAATGGTTTATCAAGAGCCCGAGACTGGACTAGTTATTGTTCCTAAGTTTAAAAAAAGTCTTGGTTCTGGATTAACCTGTAGGAGACTCAAGCACCAGAACATCTCCCAAAATATCCTAGGCTTGTCTTGAGCACATCCTACTAGTGTCTGCTTCTCATTTCCCCTTCTTCTTCTCCACTGTCCATTCCTACTCTTCGTTGTTTTTGCTGTCCTAAATCCTCTTCTTCCTCCTCCTCCTCTTTCTCCTCTTCCTCCTCTTCTTTCATGTTTCTCTCCCTCTCTCCTCCTTCCTGTTTCTCCCCCTTTCTGTTTCTTCCCCTCCCTCCTCCTTCTATCCTTATTCCTTCTTTTTCTCCCACCTCCTCCTCCTTCCCCCTCCCCCTCCTCTTCCTCCTCCCCCTCCTCTTCCTCCTCCTCCTCTTCCTCTTCCTCCTCCTCCTCCCTCCACCCCCTCATCCTCATACTCCATGCCTAATGGCAACTTGCAGGAATTGGATGCAATATCAAGCACATTTTTTGTCTGAGCTGGGACAGTTTCAACCGTTTTTTCATTGTTTACTGCTGATGTTTTGCAACTCTTGCGTCAGTTTATTTCCACTGAATGACACCAACGACCCTGCTGCAATTTTTGCTATACGTACAATTGATAAGATGATGTCCATATTGCTGTAACATTTATTTCAACAATATCCCAGGAAATGTATTTTCTTGCTGACTCCCTAGGCGACAGAAGCAGAACAACAGTGAGGTATTTCTGTTCGGCAAATTTAATGGCTAATCGCGATTTTGTGAAGTGTTTTTGCTAGTGTGTTAACAGATTGCACAGCCGGTGCGTGCAGGCATGCGATTGGTTTTCAAGAATATGTCGATTGTGTTTATCTATAGTCGGTTGTGACTGACATATTGGCTGTGTACATGTATATATGTGTGTGTATGTATATATATTATATGTATATATATATATTTATATATATATATATATATATATATGTATATATATATATATATATATTACGTCTACGCTATATTTGTATGTATATGTATGTATGTATGTATATGTATGTATGTATGTATATGTATGTATGTATGTATATGTATGTATGTATGTATATATGTATATAAATGTAAATGTATATGTATTCATGTATATATGTATAGATGGATGATAATGAAACATCATTCAAAAAAAAACGATAAACAAAAATACCAACAACAAAAAAAAAACATTTTCCCCAAGAACAACAACAACAACAACAATAGCAACAAAAACAAGTCATAAATACACTTCATAGACAGCTTATTTACACACCGAATAATGTGTCATTGATGTCATACTAATTCCGAACAGTGTAACACCAACATGAATGGAAGGAGTGAAATGTAGTGCAACAGAATGTTTTCAACATGAAGAGGATTTGTGTCAAATTTATTGGTTGCGGATGTTGCATAGAGAGGTGAGGTCCTCTTGATGTATTTGTATTTATGGTCTATTCTATACTCAGTTTCAGCTATGATGTATTAATGTTGTCGGAGATAGCTTTATGGCTGGGGTGATATAGAGACATTAGCTTTTATCTGTCCACGCAAGTTGTATGTCATGTTTGTAGAAATATAGATGTCTTTATATTGCACAAATGTGTGTGTGTGTGTGTGTGTGTGTGTGTGTGTGTGTGTGTTTGTATAATCATAGTAATGATAATGATATTGATGTTGATGATAATAATTTATGATAATAGTGATAATGGCAGTAGTACTAGTAGGCTAACAAAGATAATGACAATGATAGTAATATGAAATCATGATTATAGTTATGATGATAAATATGATAATCATAACAATATTAACAATAATGATCAGACGAAAGATATTTACAGTTTTCTCTCTATCTATCTTTCCCTCTCTCTTCCTCCCTTCTTCCCTCTCTTCATCCTCTTCCCACACACCCTTTACTTACCCCCCCCCCTCCCTTCCCTTCTTTAATATGACCTGTTCGAAGCCATACCCCTATGTCTGGATGCCCTTAAGTGGAGGCTGTCACTGAACCATCACGTAAGCTAAGGGGTAGGTAGGGGATGGGGGGATGGATGATGAGGAGGGAAAGAGAAGATTGAGATGAGAGAGAGAGAGAGAGAGAGAGAGAGAGAGAGAGAGAGAGAGAGAGAGAGAGAGAGAGAGAGAGAGAGAGAGAGAGAGAGAGAGAGAGAGGGGGGGGAGAGAGAGAGAGAGAGAGAGAGAGAGAGAGAGAGAGAGAGAGAGAGAGAGAGAGAGAGGTGGAGGGGGGTGGAAAAGGTAGAGTCAAAGAGTGGAGAAAGGAGAGAGGGAGGGAGGGGGGTGGAAAAAATTGAGACAAAGAGTGGAGAAAGGAGAGAGAGAGAGAGAGAGAGAGAGAGAGAGAGAGAGAGAGAGAGAGAGAGAGAGAGACAGAGAAGATTATCAACAGATTACCTGAACGAAAACAAATAAGAAAAGGGGTTCGACCTAACAAATAATTTTATGAAATAAAAATAAAACAAAGATGTCTTCAATATAAATGATAATTTCAAAGAACAATAGTGATGAAAGTAATGATGATAATGGTAATGATAATCCAAATGATAGTGATAATGGTATTACTAACGAAGGTAATGATAATTATAGCAACAACAATGATAATAATAATTAATAAGATAATTCAGTGACGGTGCTGTTACGCAAGAATAGTAATAGTAGTTATGATACTAATGATGATTATGATATTAATGATTATGAGGATAATGATGATTGCCAAAATAATGATCATAATAATAATGGTAATTAGAATTATTATTATATTGATGTCAGTGATGATAATTGTATTAGCAATGATAATAATAATTTTAGTAGTAATAATAACAATGATTGATTAAGATGATAATCGTAACAAAA
>BOPN01001866.1:252500-255066 GCA_017312705.2 Penaeus japonicus
TTCTTCTTGTTATTATTGTTGTTGTTGTGTTTCGTTGTTGTTGTTGTTTTGGTTCACACGCTCACTATAGACATACAGTAGTGGAAGTGCAGTGGCTGATAGATAGAAATAAGTATACATATATTTCTTGTGGGTGTTTATTATCCTTTTTGTCTTTATTATCTTTGTTTTGTCAGCGTTATTATCATTGTATCGTTTATTATCACTATCACCATTGTTATTGTTCTAACTCATGTTTTTTTATCTGCATTTTTATCTTTATCGGTTTCGAACGTCTGTGTATTTAGAATAAGATTTAGAGTAATAGATATAGCGTATGCAACACGGTGGTATTGATAATGACAATGATAGCAAGAACATTGTTGCTAGCAATAGTGATATTGATGATGATGATGGTGGTGGTTATGGTGATGATGATGATGATAATACTATTATTGATGCTGGTGATAGTAAAGATAATAATGTTGATATTAATAGCAGAAATTATAATCATGATGATAATGATAATAATCGTAATAGAATCGTTATAATATTATTTCATAATAATAAAGACATGATGCTGGTGATCATAACAATTATTTATGTTTTTCTGCTCTTTCGTTATCATAAATAACATAGTAACAACAATAACTGTGAAAGTAGAGGTATTGCCATTATAGTATTTTTATCGTTGCAGTTTTGTTTGAATTATATATATTACCTATACTACTACTGTTGTTATTGCTAGCTATTGCCATTTATTGTCATTGCTAATAGCTGGTAGTTGTCATTGAACTTTAGACATCTGTTGCAACCCTGGCAACAAGAAAAAGTGGCTGAAAAGATTACTCTGCAATAAGATCGTCTTTTCAAAAGAAGTGTTGAGGAGAGAAAGCCTTAGATGTGACACACACACACGCGCACGCACACGACGTGAGCACTTTGAACACCAGAGCCAACAGCAGGTTGCTTTTATTGAACATGTAAAGTTCCATCCATCGACTGAACGAAAATACAGTTGTGTGTATATGTGTTTGTGTGTGTGTGTGTGTGTGTGTCTGAATGAAAGAGGGAAGGAGAGGGGGAGAGAGAGGGAGAAGGAGAGAGAGAGAGAGAGAGAGAGAGAGAGAGAGAGAGAGAGAGAGAGAGAGAAAGAAGGAAGGAAGGGAGCAGGAGAGGAGCAGAATGAGAAGTGAAGGGATAGGTGATGGAATAAGAAAGAGAAGAAATGATACAGAGATAGAGATAGAAAGAGGAGGAGAGAGAAGAAGACCGGTCTCATGAACATACCTAACAGGAAATCTATATTTTGTGCATATGTTGCACGGTATACGCCTGCACCTTAAGAGACGTGCTTACTCTCTAGCCACCCTTACTTCCATATGCTCCGAACCAGAGGAAAGATGATATATGGAATAACTGAGACAGTGGTCTGCTAATTTCCGGCCAGTTGTTGGTTTGTCCTGCAATAGCGTGGTTTGTCCCCCAAGGCTTGTCTATGCGGGGGAAGTATGGGGTTTATAGATGTAACGTGGAGGGTTTAGGGTGGTGGGGGTGTGGGGGTGTGGGTGGTGGGGTGGAGAAGTAGGGTATGGGGACTTTGGGGTTTTAATTTAATGTGATTTTTTTTCTCTGAATTAGTGCATTAGTTGTCGCTTATGATTTTGAGATTATAGGAAGGGATAACACTGATAGTGTTGATTAGATGGGATAGTAGTCTAGTAGTAGTAGTAGTAGTACTAGTAGTAGAAGTAGTAGTAATAGTAGTACTAGTAGTAGTTGTTGTTGTAGTAGTAGTAGAATTGAGATGCAAATACTTTTTTCATATTTTTTTTTTTTTTTAACATCAATATTAAATTTACTAGAGAATAAGTTAAAATAGGCATAATAGACAAACAATATAGATTTATTTGAATATATAACACAAGTAGTAGTGCTATAAGTACTAGCAGTGATGATAATAGAAGAAAGAAAAAAGAGAACCGATTTGTCACGCGAAGACCCATTGTCATGTCACCAAGAAGACCTATTCGCTGGATCATTTCTTTTGAGAAATGCACTGGACGCCATGGAAGTCCTTGGGAATCCTGGAAGAAAAAAATAGTATCATTAGAGGCCCGTGATTTTTAAAAATAGTTCGACACATATATATATGTATATCATATATTTATTGAATGAAAGTAATCGAGATTATCATATATATCATATGTTTATTGAATGAAAGTAATCGAGATTATCATATATATATGTTTAATGAATGAAAATAACCGAGATTATCATATATATCATATGTTTAATGAATGAAAATAATCGAGATTATCATATATATCATATGTTTATTGAATGAAAATAATCGAGATTAGGCGACAATAGGTTGAAAAAGTAGATAGTTCAAAATTAAAGTAATAAAAAAAAACTACTCCATTGTGAGATCTCAGGTGATTGCTATGTACCCAAGAACAGTGATTTATTTTCAAAGATAGAAAAAAAAAATGGGGGAACAAAGTGTGTGTGAAGAACCAGGGTAAAAAAATGGGGTACGAATTATGAGGACAGATGCTAAGTGCTCCGTTGGAAAGGATGTGAT
>BOPN01001867.1:0-2500 GCA_017312705.2 Penaeus japonicus
AGAGAGAGAGAGAGAGAGAGAGAGAGAGAGAAAGAGAGAGAGAGAGAGAAAGAAAGAGAGAGGGAGAAAGAGATAAAGAGAAAGAGAAAGAGAGAGAGAAAGAGAGAGAGAGAGAGAAAGAAAGAGAGAGGGAGAAAGAGATAAAGAGAAAGAGAAAGAGAGAGAGAGAGAGAGAGAGAAAGAGAGAGAGAGGGGAAAAAGAAAGAGTGGGTCAGTGCCAAGAATACCCACGCGGGCTGCGCTCAGGTGCCAAGACCGGCAGTCGCTGTCTCAATCGCCCCGCACGACTCTGGCCTCGGCTTCGTCTGGTCTTATTCCGGTGTTCGGAAGATTGCGTTAAGTCGCCTAGGTGGAGTTCTTAATATTTGATCAATTCAATTTGATTTTTCTACCTTGTCATTTTGTTAAGATATGGAAAGTACAATGAATGTTTTCCACTAGCTAGATATTTATAAGTAGTAATATTCGTTAACTGTTATTTCTGTTCATTTAACGAGAATAAGAACCCCATTTTATCACCCATAATTAAGATCCATGTAAATCCCCCCTTTTCCCCCAGCTATAAAAATACCTAAAAAAATAAGAATGATAAGCAATAATTTCTTCATTTCTTTTCCTTCTCTCTCTCTCTCTCTCTCTCTCTCTCTCTCTCTCTCTCTCTCTCTCTCTCTCTTCTTCTTCTTCTTCTTCTTCTTCCCTCTCTCTCTTTGACTCCGTCCCTCTGCACCCTCTCCCTCTCTGCGCCCTCTCCCTCTCTGCCTCCGCCCCTCTGTACCCTTTCCCTCTCCCTCTCCTTCTCTGCACCCTCTCCCTCTCCCTCTCCCTCTCCCTCTCCTTCTCCTTCTCTGCGCCCTCTCCATCTCCCTCTCCCTCTCCCTCTCCCTCTCCCTCTCCTTCTCCTTCTCCTTCTCTGTGCCCTCTCCCTCTCCCTCTCCCTCTCCTTCTCTGCGCTCTCTCCCTCTCCCTCTGTGCGCCGTCGGCTGGTCGGAAAGCCGAGGATGGCGAGGCGGCGCCTATGAATACCCGCCGCCGAGTCGGTCGTCGCCCGCCCTGCTATGCGCTGTCGCAGGTGCTGCCCCTTGCCGCCCGCCGCCCGCCGCCCGAGGGCATGGCCAGAAGCAGCTGCCCCGGGGAGGTGTGGGCGGGGGCGGGGGTTGGGGGCGGGGTGGGGGGCGGGGTGGGGGGCGGGCGGGGCGGGGGTGTTTGGAGTTTGTGTGCACTTCGTGGTATGTGTGTGTGTGTGTGTGTGTGTTTGTTTTTGTGTTTTTGTGTTTGTGTGTGTGTGAGTGTGTGTGTAGGGGGGGGTATAGTTGTGTGTGTGTGTGTGTGTGTGTGTGTGTGTGTGTGTGTGTGTGTGTGTGTGTGTGTGTGTGTGTGTGTGTGTGTGGGGGGTATAGTTGTGTGTGTGTGTGTGTGTGTGTGTGTGTGTGCATTTCCATGTATACATCCTAGGAACTAGGAACGAAAAGAGTCATTCAGGATTCCTTTTATCCAAATGTTTAGAAGTTAAAGAAAACGAAGTTCAGAAGCTTCGGGGAAAAAATCCGATTACGAGTAATAACTGAAATAGATTCAAGTCACTTCTTTCCTCCAATAAAGATCCTTTTCTCATTAACGTTAATTGCAGATTTCTGGCAATATTTGCAAGATGCCACAAACGAGCCAAAGTTGGAGCAGGCAGCGTGACCCTGACACAGAAAAGGAAATAGGAATACCCCGAAGGCCCTCCTACCCTCTGCCCTTCCCCCTCCCCCTCCCCCTCCCTCCCTCCCCTCTCCCTATAACCGCCACCCTACCCCCCCCTACCCCCCATCTTGGCTGAAGACAAGGAAACCAGCTGGCGATGGGGTTTCCCACCTGTCTCCCTTCTTGTCGTTCAACCATCTGCAAGACTCCTGAAGTGCTGCAGGTGGCTCCTTTGTTTAGCAGGCTGGGTTGTTTCCCGTGTCAAAACATTTGATTTTGGTTTCGAAGGAGATATATATGGAACAGCCTGTGTTATGGGCGGGGGGGGGGGGGTCAGTGAAGGTCCTGAAATCATCGGTTTTGGACGAGGAAAGATGTAATCATTTGGGGAGAAAATAGCCCATGGTTTCGAGTTAAAAGTTGAGTTCCAAGAAAATTGACGTTAGTGTTATCTTGCTAGAAAAAAAACAGAATCTCTACATCTATTACTTAAAAAAACAGACATTATCAGTGTAACGTAAAGCCTTTGACCACCAGCAAGGAATGAGGTCACACAAACAGCAAAAAATAAGGTCAGTTGCTTTTTCTTGGATGTCACGTGGCTAGTCTGAGACACACTTTCTTTTCCAAATGTTGGCAACTTTGTGCACCGTATTGTAAACATTCTTTGTCCTTTTTCGCAAGAGAATCGTTGAGCTTTGTTTATTATCGTCCCGGTTGTAAGCTACAGCGTGTTCTAGATGCGTGATGTTGAAAGTTTATATCTTGACATTTAGCCATCAATCTTTTTTTAGGATATTTCCCTTGTTCGATG
>BOPN01001867.1:12500-15920 GCA_017312705.2 Penaeus japonicus
TAATCATGTTATATAGCATATATGTGTTTTTTGTCTCTCATTATATTAGTAGAACTATGAAATTACTTAGTTTACCCTATGTAGATTATATGACTGAAAAATTCATTTATATCATTTATATCGTAAATCGAATTTAAAAAAAATAGATGGAGCTGTAAGACATGCACTGAAAAAGCACTCCAAAGATTATAAATAATATTTTTTTCTTTCTCAGGTACATAAATTCCGAAGACGAGATAGGACAGTATCCCCTCCATCGCTACAGTGAAACCAAAAATAGAAAACGCTATCATGATTATTAATAGGCACTTTTGGCACTTAAATACACGCTCTGCCGAGTAGGCCTGCCATGAAAATAGATCTCACACGAAAATAGTTTTCCGGTCGTTTGAAATGTTTTAGAAATCGTGATGCGAATCGTATGTTGGTGAATATGAAATGGGTTTTGATGTAGTCGAATAAGCCATTGGTGGAAATGAGTGTTTTTTTTTAATTAAGAATAAAGAGAAAATGTGTGGTAATTTTAAGGAAAAGTGTTGTCTAACAATTACTTAACGAAACATCTTTTTAAAAGTATTAATTTCCTAACCATTACTAAAGGAAACACCGTTGAAAAGCTCTGTTTTCTAACCATTAGTAAAGTAAACAGTTATCTGAAATAGACGAAAATCTTACATAGAAATCATAATGATCTCTTGTAAACTAGCAAAGGGAAAGACAAAAAAATAAATAAATAAAATGAAATAAAAAAATACCGTAAATCATACATCCAAAGAGTAAAGATAAATCAGATGATACACAGAGACAAAATACGAAAAGAAACAAAAGACATGCGAAAAAATTCTTATCTGTCGAACTCACACTGCTCATTGTCACGTCTTCCCATGTTTTGCACTGCTTGTCACCACACATCTTGCATTCCCACACGCCCGTAACTCGTACTATAAGCTATTAACAAGCGATTACTGTGTTGAGAGGAAGAGATTGGGAAGTCCTGTTTGCTTATGGATTCTGTCTCAGTTTGTTTTCTTTCGTTTGTTTGTTTTGAAAGACTAGTAAGAGTATAGAAGAAATGGATTGTGTCCTTTACCGGAGTAATCTTCATATATGTATATATGTATCCATATATATGTATATATATATATATATATTTATATATATGTGTGTGTGTGTGTGTGTGTGTGTGTGTGTGTGTGTGTATGTATGTGTATATATATATATATATATATATATATATATATATATATATATATATATATATATATATATATATATATACATATATATATATATATATATGTATATATATATATATATATATATATATATAATACATACATACATATACAAACATACCACCCACTCCGGCAGTCGCGCACCAGCGATCGCTCCGAACAAATCGCTCTTATGACGCAATCCCCACAGACATGAACCGCTGGGAACAATCTCATGATTGGCATTCCCCGCCGCCCATGGCAGGCGTCCAGGCAGTTTGCTCCTTGACTGCCTCCTCCTCATGGTCAAGTGCAGTAGTAGGAGCTTGAATTTCCTTTGGGTAATCGCTCGTGTACCGAGGTATTTTCTTTGCACTTTTTATTTTATTTTTTTTTTCTGTCGTGGCAAATAAAATGCGTGTAGGAAGTTCGTCAGCATCGGTGCAATTGCAGTGATGATGATAAATAGCGTCTGACGTCACAGATGTTGCACATATGCCATACTATTGCAATTGACAACGTTGCCAGATCTTTCGTATGATGTCTTTTCTCGACCTCTATAGTAAGGCAAGATTACTATTATTAGAAGATTGCTAATAGACACCTGACAACGAAACACACTCACGCACGTTTCAAAATAGACGAATACTAACTTTCTTGATGCAGGAACACGGAAATAGTAGGCTATTTTGGCGCCTGTGGTTGCTATTTTGCGGGATGGCTATGTCATGTATATATATATACACACATATATACACACACATAAATACATACACATATACATACATACATACACAAATATACCACCCACTCCGGCAGTCGCGCACCAGCGATCGCTCCGAACGAATCGCTCTTATGACGCAATCCCCACAGACATGAACCGCTGGGAACAATCTCATGATTGGCATTCCCCGCCGCCCATGGCAGGCGTCCAGGCAGTTTGCTCCTTGACTGCCTCCTCCTCATGGTCAAGTGCAGTAGTAGGAGCTTGAATTTCCTTTGGGTAATCGCTCGTGTACCGAGGTATTTTCTTTCCACTTTTTTTATATTTTTTTCTGTCGTGGCAAATAAAATGCGTGTAGGAAGTTAGTCAGCATCGGTGCAATTGCGATGATGATGATAAATAGCGTCTGACGTCACAGATGTTGCACATATGCCATACTATTGCAATTGACAACGTTGCCAGCTCTTTCGTATGATGTCTTTTCTCGACCTCTATAGTAAGGCAAGATTACTATTATTAGAAGATTGCTAATAGACACCTGACAACGAAACACACTCACGCACGTTTCAAAATAGACGAATACTAACTTTCTTGATGCAGGAACACGGAAATACAACAAAGAGAAAAGATTTGTGTCACAGAGAGAAACAAAGAAGAGTCTCAAGGAGAGAGAGAGAAAGAGAGAGAGAGAGAGAGAGAGAGAGAGAGAGAGAGAGAGAGAGAGAGAGAGAGAGAGAGAGAGAGAGAGAGAGAGAGAGAGAGAAAGAGAGAGAGAGAGAGAGAAAGAGAAAGGGAAAGAGAGGGGGGAGAGGGAGAGACAGAGAGAGAGAGAGAGAAAGAGAGAGAAAGCGAAAGACAGAGAGATAGAGAAAGACAGAGACAGACAGAGAGAGAGAGAGAGAGAGCGAAAGACAGAGAGAGACAGAGAGATAGAGAAAGACAGAGACAGACAGAGAGAGAGAGAGAGAGCGAAAGACAGAGAGAGACAGAGAAAACAGAAAGACAGAGAGAGCGAAAGACAGAGAGAGACAGAGAAAGACAGAAAGACAGAGACAGCCAGACAAAACAAGGGTGAAAAAACATATCAACATAAAGCGAGACCCTACAATTACAACCCAAATAACTCGAATCGCAAACTCAACCGCACACGATCGGGAGGAGCCACCAAGTAAGGAGGAAAATCCCGCGACGGAAATAGAAGCTCAGACAAACCTTACATGACAAGTGAGACACGGAGGAGAGTGAGTGGGCGGGGAACATATTCTTGGGTTCTAAGAAACCCAGACATCTCATCTAAACCCACGCTCGATCAACTACATATCCGGAAAGTGTGTTGTTACCAAAACAGATCGGAAAAAGAGGTCGTAATACAGGGTTGGTGTTGCGTTTTTTATGAGGAATATTTCTGATACATATGCCTGTTACAATATATATATATATATATATATACATATATATATATATATATATACATATATATGT
>BOPN01001867.1:48011-50511 GCA_017312705.2 Penaeus japonicus
GTTTCGATGTTTGTCTGATCATTGCATAATCATTCTCTTCCTTTTTTTTTTGTAAAGGAAGCATATTTGTTATGTTTGTTATTATGAATGCTATTAGAGTAGTTCTCTCTCTCTCTCTCTCTCTCTCTCTCTCTCTCTCTCTTACACACACACTCTCTCACTCGCTCTCTCTCTCTCTCTCTCTCTCTCTCTCTCTCTCCCTCTTCCCCTACCTCTATTTATCTCTCTCCCTCCCTTCCTTCCTCCCACTTCCCTTCCTCCACCTCCTCCCTCACTTCGAATCTCCCCCTCTACCCTCCTCCTCCTCTACCCCCAACCCCACCCCACACCCAAAAATCGTAACACAATTCTCTTCTTCCTCCTCCTCCTCCTCTCCCCTCCCCCCCTCCCCCTTCCCCTTCCCCCTTCCCCTCCCCCCCCACCTCCCTCATCTGACCTCATCTTAATCCGGATACCACGAGAGGACCAGCATCCGATATAGTTTCTATTTCAAAAGTTGTGTGAAGAAATATCCTATTACTTGATAAATAGTTACAGGCATTTGGCAGGTCACGGACAAATTGCTGGTGTTGTTATTATAATTATTATCATTATAACTTTAGTATGTTTGGTGTCGTTATTATTGGCATGAATGCCAGTTATGGTGTTATTAGGTTATCCATCGTTATTACGATTGTTATCATTATAATTATCATTGTTATTATTATCATTATTATCATTACTATTATCATAGTCATTACTATTATCATAGTCATTACTATTATCATAGTCATTACTATTATTATCGAAATCATTATAATTATTACTATTACTACTATTACTATTGTTACCGTCATAATTACCATCATTATTACCATCATTATCATCCTGTTACCATTATTATTATCCATTATTACCGTTTATTATTAATATAACATTAATAATATTGTTAATTATCATTTCTGCTTTATTAATATCATTGATACTCAAATGTTTATAACTCAAAGCTAATCAAAAGCTATTGAAACCATAATTATTTGAAACTATTATTTACCAGTAAGTAGTAAAGTTCAGTCGCCTGAGTTTTCAATAATCCCTTACGTCACGAACGGAACGAATGCACGCCTCTTCCGTTCATTGAAACCGTCTTTAGTGGCACGCCCATTCACCCACGGAATAGACTCCTACATGGTACCACGCCCAGGAATAGATCAACAACGCACGCCCATCCGCCCACAAAACGACCTTTAACACACGCTCATCCGCCCACAATTTGACCATTAATACACACCCACCCGCCCACAATTAGACCCACGCCCATTCGCCCACCAAACGACCCAGAATACACGCCCAGCCGCCCACTCACGAAAAACGAGAGATTAGCTGCTGTACTTTTCTACATGACCTCATGTGACCCAAGATATGACCCTGTAACTGGTGTTGACCTGTTTTCAAAAACATGTCAGGGGTCGGCTTCACGCCAGATCTCTTTCTCTCTCTCTCTCTCTCTCTCTCTCTCTCTCTCTCTCTCTCTCTCTCTCTGTCTCTCTCTCTCTTTCTCTCTCTTTGGTGTAATCATCTTTGTCATTATTAGGTCAACATTATTGAATGTTATTAGAATTATCACTACTAGTGTGTTCTTATCAATACCAATATTGTTTTTATTATCATTGTCAATATTGTTTTTATTATCAATATCAATAATATTGTTTTGATATCATTATTATCAATTTCATGATCATTATCATTATTGTTATCGTTTTTACCATCATCATAATTACTATTCTTTCATTATCAATATCATTATCATCATTATGATTATTATCATTATCGGTGTCATTATCATTATCATCATTATGATTATTATCATTATCGGTGTCATTATCATTATCATCATCTTTATCAAATTATAAATATGATTATTAGGATCGTCATAATTTTATTATTATTATTATCATCATTATTAGTTTATTAGCAGCATTATCATTATCAGAACTTTTTTTATCATTATCCGTATCGTTATCATTATTTCTAACACTGATATTATCATTATTATGAACACTGATATTATCATTATCATAAATATTACCATTATCATCATCATTATCATTATCATTACCATTCCTTTAATTTTTGTTACTCCTCCTCCTCCTACTACTACTACTCCTGCTACTATTACTATTGCTTCTACTACTACTACTACTACTGCTACTTCTATTATTATTACAATTAATGATTAGGCATATAGATTAGGCTTTTTGGTATATAGATTAGATAAAATAATGAGTCACTATATCTCTGAGTGATAATAGCAGATAGTAGAAGTTGCATAAGATGTAGTAATGTCAGTAGAAGTTATTATAATTATCATTATTGTAATTATCATCATCATAGAAATTTATCATCAATTGTCGAGTAGCAACATAACTATTAACATTATTGGCAATGTATCTATCTTTAGTAGTATTAGCAGTAGTTGCAGTCTGCAAGTAGAAGTTGTCTCTCTCCATCTCTCTCACAC
>BOPN01001867.1:53011-58011 GCA_017312705.2 Penaeus japonicus
GTGATTTTCCTTTGAAATGAAAAGCGTTTTATCCTGTTCTTGGACTGATAAGTAAGAGGGAAAACAAATACGTAAATATATATGGAGACTCGGTCGATAGATAGATAGATAGATAGATAGATGAATGTTTGAGTCAACTGGCAAATTGACCAAGGGAATAATTGAATTAATAATAGACAAAAATATATGAATAGATACAATAATGACATAAATAGCACCCAAGCTTAATGATATAAAAAAAATCAAATATAAATGAATTAGGATGGACGAATGGTTCTTAAGGCGATATTCTTAGATGCTGACAATCATTTTTTTCCTTTTTTTTAACGTCTTCAGTAGCGGTTTACAGTAACAATACGTCGACTTCCCCATCACCTCACTTTGTCCGTTGATTAGTAGAGTGACCTGACATCTGGGTGATGCGAGGCGAGGTCACGCGATGGGCAGGTGGGAGATGGAGGCAGGTGGGAGAGGGAGAAGGGATAGAGGCAGGTGGGGTGGGGGTGGCAGTGGGGGTGGGATGATGTGGGGGGAGGGGAAGGGGGGGTAGAAACCGGTACAGAGACATTTAGCAATTAAAACAACTTCGTAACTCATTCAATATATATATATATATATATATATATTTTTTTTTTTTTTTCACGAGGAACAGAACTACCCAATTCGATACATCACCTAACATTAACCTAGTATTTGACCTTCTAAATCACAACGGAAGCAATTGAAGAAGTCATAGCCATTGCAGTGATATTATGCAACCATTTTCTTCTCCTTTTTTCGAAATCAGGAGGCACGCGCACTCTCCCGGCAATGAATCTGTTATGAGGTGCGTATCCCCTGTACTAATCAGATCATCAACCTTTTTTTTAACTGCTGGGGTTCGATTCCAGTTCCTAATCCCCGGGCAGGTCATCTTAGGTCAAGGTTTAAAACCGCAAAATGACCCAGGCGGCAAATCGTCCTTAAGTGCGAAAGAGATTTATTAAGAAAAGATAAAGACGAAGAAAATTAGGTATTGATGAAAGGCGGAGAGGCTATAAGATAGATAAAGAAGAATTGGAATAAGATCTTAATGTTTATTATTGTTGTTCCACAGCCATATATATATATATATATATATATATATATATATATATATATATATATATATATATATATATACATATATATATCTTTTTTTCTGAATCTATCTATTCGGTTAAAGTCTTTTTTGTATATGTGATATTCCACGTCTTGACCTCGGCTCGGTCGGGCCCTTAACCTCAAATGACCTCAGGTGTCTTGTGTTTGTGGTTAGGGTGAGGGAAGGAGATAGAAACGGCTAGGAGGCGGGGTAGAAAAGGACAAAGAGTAGGTGCGGCTGGGGGTAGGAGGGAGGGGGGAAGGGGTAGGAGTGGTGAAAGGGGCATAAGGGAGGGGGAATAAGGGGGGAGGGAGGGAAAAGAAAGAATCCTGTGAGTTTCGCGACCGTTTCCAAATCTTTCGTCTTAGAGCCGAGTTCGTGGCCGTTAGCACCCAGGGGACACCTGCCTCTGCGTCTCATAGTAGGTGTAGCTTAGGGAATAAATCTTAGGGATAGGGACTCTGAATGTGAACCTTTATGCTGTAAGACTGACTGGTTTTAGCGTCAATGAACTGAAAGAATTGATCCTTAGGAGGTTGTTAACTGAATGGAAACTATCACTCACGCTGTGTATTGAAGATTACTGTATTTATCAAACCCTTCATTTTGGAAGATTTCTCATCAAACCGACATCTAAGTGAAATGTAAAAATAACAAGCAAAGAGGACTATCATAATCATGCATATCATGTTCCTCCTCGTTGTTCTTACGAATATGATCAAAATGAGTCTCTGTTTTTTTATATAGGCATTGTTTCCTTTTCCTTATGCTAACATTACATTGTTCATTTCCTTTCTCGGGTTTCAGTTCTTTCTTTGTCTTGAAGATGAAGAAAAGAGATATTCATAATCTTTTCTCCATCAGTAGTGCCAAAATAGTACAGTATCCTTGTTTTGCTCTCTCTGAATATAATGGGTCCTTGGGGGTCTTGTTTCATGTAAGGTTGATAAAACTGTGTGTGTGTGTTTGTGTGTGTGTGTGTGTGTGTGTGTGTTTGTGTGAGTACATTTGTATCTATGTTCTATCTATAACCTTCTCTCTCTCTCTCTCTCTCTCTCTCTCTCTCTCTCTCTCTCTCTCTCTCTCTCTCTCTCTCTCTATCTATCTATCTCTCTCTCTCTCACAATCACCCTCTCCCTCCCTCCCTCTCCCTCTCTCACGTGCCACCATGCTAAGTCATGCAACCATTTTTATGCAAAGTACTTAAGTTACCAATTAATCTATTTAAAATATATATATACATACACACACACACACACACACACACACACACACACACACACACACACACACACACACATATATATATATATATATATATATATATATATATATATATATACATACATATATATATATATATATATATTTATATATATATATATATATGTGTGTGTGTGTATATATATATATATAAATCTTAAGGTGACCTGGATAAGATATGAGGTTCGTATTACACCAAAGGGAAGTGTACCGTAATTATATGGAAGCCAGTAAATGTACCGCGGTATTCGAGGTTAATTTGATTTCGTGGAAAGCGTGTGTGTGTGTGTGTGTGTGTGTGTGTGAGAGAGAGAGAGAGAGAGAGAGAGAGAGAGAGAGAGAGAGAGAGAGAGAGAGAGAGAGAGAGAGAGAGAGAGAGAGAGAGAGAGAGAGAGAGAGAAAGAGAGAGAGAAACAGACAGACAGAATCATAAAAAATATAGAATTTAGATATCAATGATATTGATAAAAAAGATCCATATTCCTACTCCCATCAGCATCACTATCCTCATCACCACCACCACCACCACCACTACGGCCACTATCACAACCATCCTCATCACCATCATTTTCACCTACATCACCATCTTCATCCCGATCACCACCATCACCATAAACACCACCATCAATTTCATCCTCACCACCACCTAAACCTCCCTCCATCACCATCACCATCACCATTACAACCATCCCCCCCTCATCATCCCCACCACCACCACCACCATCATCACCATAATCACAAGCCATATGCTCACCACCCACCTACGAATCACCATTAGCCGAAAGCCCCATTAACTCAGAGGGCAAAAACACCTTTAATGACAAGTGGTCTCGAAGCTACAGCCAGAGAGCGTTCGTCCCTCAAAGGATATTTTATAAGTGAGGTGCTCCTTCGTCTGTAAATGGTACTTAGAATCTTGTAAGTAAGATTTAATAAGAGATGAAATAAGGACTTGTTTATGATGTTTATGATGTTTATGATGTTTATGTCAGGTGTTATATTATCATTACGATCCTTAAGGTACGTGGTGACGTCATCATCAAGGAAAGAAACGGAATTTCCAGAGAACATCTTGCAAATGCAGAGGCACAATTGCAACAAAGCGATCGTATCTATCTATTGCTCCCCCCTCCCCACCCAAAAAAAAAAATCATAAACCACAATTAATCACAACTATATTTATCTCCAGTAACCCGCATCACCACAATTGCTAGTATACTATACTATCCGAAACCGCGAATTATCATTTTTCTACCATCTCCTCTCCCTCCCGTGGTTTATTCATGGAGGAGAGAGAGAGAGAGAGAGAGAGAGAGAGAGAGAGAGAGAGAGAGAGAGAGAGAGAGAGAGAGAGAGAGAGAGAGAGAGAGAGAGAGAGAGATATATAGATAGATAGATAGATAGAGAGAGAGAGAGAGAGAGAGAGAGAGAGAGAGAGAGAGAGAGAGAGAGAGAGAGAGAGAGAGAGAGGGGGGGAGAGAGAGAGAGAGAGAGAGAGAGAGAGAGAGAGAGAGAGAGAGAGAGAGAGAGAGAGAGAGAGAGAGAGAGAGAGAGAGAGAGAGAGAGAGAGAGAGAGAGAGAGAGAGAGAGAGAGGAGAGATAGATAGATAGATAGAGAGAGAGATAGAGAGATAGATAGATAGATAGAGAGAGAGAAAGAAAGAAAGAAAGAGAAGAAAGAGAGAGAAAGAGAAAGGGAAGGAGACATTAGCACCATTATTAATAAAACAAACACATTTTGATTTCAATTGATATTTCTTATTTTATTTCTTTAATGTTAAAGTTCCAACATGCCAAATGGGTGTCAACCTGTCAATCAGCACACATGAGTACACACATGTATACCACTCATAAGGTCAATGAACTTTACTTAGGGCTCATGTGTGTTAGAAAAATTGTTTGGAAATAGATGGATTTATGATTGGCCAATTAATTTCATGAGAGAGATTGAAATTGACGCATTTATATATGATATTAGGAAAAAACTGTCTGTCGGTGACGGAGCTAGACAGTGAATGGGATATACATATATAAATATATATATATGTATATATATACATATATGTATATGTATACATATATATATATATATATATATATATATATATATATATATATATATATATATATATATACATATGTATGTATATATATGTATACACACACATATATAATTTTATATATATATATATATATATATATATATATATATATGTGTGTGTGTGTGTGTGTGTGTGTGTGTGTGTGTGTGTGTGTGTGTGTGTGTGTGTGTGTGTGTGTGTGTGTGTGTGTGTGTGTGTGTGTGTGTGTGTGTGTGTGTGTGTGTGTGTGTATGTATATATATATACATAGAGAGAGAGGGAAAGGAACAGTAAATACGGATATCACACACACACACACACACACACACACACACACACACACACACACACAAAACACCTACATACATAATGCACAAATAAATATAACACATAGATTACAAATTAACAAATAACGAGAATAAAACAGTCCCCCCCCACCACATCAACCTCCCCCTTATCCCCCCACCCCACCCCCTCCAAGTACCTCTAACCCCCCTGTTCCCAACCCACCCCCTCCCCCTCCCACCCAACTA
>BOPN01001867.1:85511-90511 GCA_017312705.2 Penaeus japonicus
CAGGAGTAAACTGGAATCAGAGGACACAAGACCGGAATGACTGGAAAAGATTGAGAGATTCTTACGTCCTGCAGTGGAATGATACAGGCTGATGATGATGATGATGATGATGATATACATACACACATATATATACATATACACACACACATATACACATAACTGTACACATGTTCATATATCTATCCATCAATCAAGTCTGAATTCTCATAATGTCTTGTGATGCAACGATCCATTCCGTTGACCTTGGACCAGGTTACGGCTAATCCTGACCACAAAACAATACAAACCATCCAAGGACATAATCAAAGAGACGATAGGATGCGAGCTAATAGTGACATGCATACCAAGGATAATTGCAACGGAACCTAAACTAATTGTGAATCTAACCTCCCTGTGGAGTCTGTAAATAGCAAAGTCTCTAAGCAATGCTATCAACTAACAGAGGAAAGACTTATCCGGGGAAATGCATTAGCATTATGTATAGAATTATAACAATGAAAGTAGGTTAATAAACGGGATTGGAATCTGATATCGCTGGCTTAACTCCTTCTCAAGGGACTTGGCAGTCGGGTTGATTACAGTGTTATTGAATTTATTGTTCGAAATTATCTTAACTTGGTATCACGGTTCGGTATCTTGCTTGCTTACTTTCGATAATGTCAAATCAATCTGGTATCTATATGGAATCTATCATCCTACTTACATTATTATGTGACAAGAGATAAACATAATACTGTAATGAAAAGAATTACAGTATTCTTAGTAAATGTGCTACGTGCTGTACATGGCGTGTTGCATGGCGGGTTTGAGCAATGTTTGCAGGAAATCTCGAAATAACTCGAGTAGCCACTTAATGCTTGTAAACAAAAACGATAAGAGAAGGAGGACCAAATGTGAAAATAATGGTAATATTAATGATGATAATGATAATGATGATATTGATGATAATGATAATGATGATACTGATGATAACAATAGTGCCAATAACAGTAATAATAATCATAAAGATGATTTTAATGATACTAATAAGGATAACCACAATAAAAATGATAATGATAATAATAAAGATGATAATAACAGTGGTAATAACAATGATATTGATAATGATAATAGTTATAATGATAATAACAGTGGTAATGACAATGGTAATAACAATAATATTGATAATGATAATAGTTATAATGATAATGATAATAATGACAATAATAACAACGATGTTAATAATAATAACAACAATAACAATAATGATAATGATAATAATGTTAATAACATAAATAACAGCAATGATAAAATAATGATGATAATGATAATACCAACGATATCAATGATAAAAGTGATATCAATAATGATAGTTATAATGATAATAATAATAAAAACAGCAGCAACAACATCAGTGTTAATAATGATAATGATAGGAACACCAAACAAGGATAATTATGATAACAATAATGATGGTATTTAATAATAATGATAGAAATGACAATGATAATAAAAAATAAATACTAAAGATGATAATGATAATGGTAGCAATAATAACAATGATGATAATAATGATAATACCTTTAATCATAACAACAATAATGATGAAACATGATAGGAATAATGATAATGATAACAACAACAATGATAATGATGCTGATGATATAGAAATGATAAAATGATAAAGTTTCGAGAAGATTCGTCCGCCGCTCGACCTCGACATCCTCACCGGTCGAGTCTGAAGGCGTAGAAGGTTCGTGAGACATCCGTTGGTGGGCGTACTTTCCTATCTCGGGGGCGGGGGTTCGGGTGGGGGGGTGGGGGTTCTAGAAGGGAGCGTTGCGTCATGTCGAGAGGAGATTTCGTCTCTTCTTTTGCTCTCTCTCTCTCTCTCTTTCTCTCTCTCTCTCTCTCTCGTTCTCTCTCTCTGTCTCTCTCTCTCTCTCTTTCTCTTTCTCTCTCTCTCTCGTTCTCTCTCTCTTTCTCTTTCTCTTTCTCTCTCTCTCTCGTTCTCTCTCTCTCTCTCTTTTTTTCTCTCTGTCCCTTTTCCTCTTTCGCTTTCTCCTTTTCCTCCTCCTCTCTATATCCCTTTCCCTCTCCTTCCCCTCTTCCTTCTCCTCCTTTGTCTTTCCTTTTCCCTCTCCCTTTCGCTCCGCTTCTCCTCTTTCCCCGGCCACTGCCTCTCTCTGCTCCTTCTCCATCTCCCTCCTCCCCACCTCTCTCTCTCTCTCTCTCTCTCTCTCTCTCTCTCTCTCTCTCTCTCTCTCTCTCTCTCTCTCTCTCTCTCTCTCTCTCTCTCTCTCTCTCTCTCTCTCTCTCTCTCTCTCTTTCTGTCTCTCTCTGTCTCTCTCTCTCTCTGTTTCTCTCTCTGTTTCTCTCTCTCTCTCTCTCTCTCTCTTTCTGTCTCTCTCTGTCTCTCTCTCTCTCTGTTTCTCTCTCTGTTTCTCTCTCTCTCTCTCTCTCTCTCTTTCTGTCTCTCTCTGTCTCTCTCTCTCTCTGTTTCTCTCTCTGTTTCTCTCTCTCTCTCTCTCTCTCTCTTTCTGTCTCTCTCTGTCTCTCTCTCTCTCTGTTTCTCTCTCTGTTTCTCTCTCTCTCTCTCTCTCTCTCTTTCTGTCTCTCTCTGTCTCTCTCTCTCTCTGTTTCTCTCTCTGTTTCTCTCTCTCTCTCTCTCTCTCTCTTTCTGTCTCTCTCTGTCTCTCTCTCTCTCTGTTTCTCTCTCTGTTTCTCTCTCTCTCTCTCTCTCTCTCTTTCTGTCTCTCTCTGTCTCTCTCTCTCTCTGTTTCTCTCTCTGTTTCTCTCTCTCTCTCTCTCTCTCTCTTTCTGTCTCTCTCTGTCTCTCTCTCTCTCTGTTTCTCTCTCTGTTTCTCTCTCTCTCTCTCTCTCTCTCTTTCTGTCTCTCTCTGTCTCTCTCTCTCTCTGTTTCTCTCTCTGTTTCTCTCTCTCTCTCTCTCTCTCTCTTTCTGTCTCTCTCTGTCTCTCTCTCTCTCTGTTTCTCTCTCTGTTTCTCTCTCTCTCTCTCTCTCTCTCTTTCTGTCTCTCTCTGTCTCTCTCTCTCTCTGTTTCTCTCTCTGTTTCTCTCTCTCTCTCTCTCTCTCTCTTTCTGTCTCTCTCTGTCTCTCTCTCTCTCTGTTTCTCTCTCTGTTTCTCTCTCTCTCTCTCTCTCTCTCTTTCTGTCTCTCTCTGTCTCTCTCTCTCTCTGTTTCTCTCTCTGTTTCTCTCTCTCTCTCTCTCTCTCTCTTTCTGTCTCTCTCTGTCTCTCTCTCTCTCTGTTTCTCTCTCTGTTTCTCTCTCTCTCTCTCTCTCTCTCTTTCTGTCTCTCTCTGTCTCTCTCTCTCTCTGTTTCTCTCTCTGTTTCTCTCTCTCTCTCTCTCTCTCTCTTTCTGTCTCTCTCTGTCTCTCTCTCTCTCTGTTTCTCTCTCTGTTTCTCTCTCTCTCTCTCTCTCTCTCTTTCTGTCTCTCTCTGTCTCTCTCTCTCTCTGTTTCTCTCTCTGTTTCTCTCTCTCTCTCTCTCTCTCTCTTTCTGTCTCTCTCTGTCTCTCTCTCTCTCTGTTTCTCTCTCTGTTTCTCTCTCTCTCTCTCTCTCTCTCTTTCTGTCTCTCTCTGTCTCTCTCTCTCTCTGTTTCTCTCTCTGTTTCTCTCTCTCTCTCTCTCTCTCTCTTTCTGTCTCTCTCTGTCTCTCTCTCTCTCTGTTTCTCTCTCTGTTTCTCTCTCTCTCTCTCTCTCTCTCTTTCTGTCTCTCTCTGTCTCTCTCTCTCTCTGTTTCTCTCTCTGTTTCTCTCTCTCTCTCTCTCTCTCTCTTTCTGTCTCTCTCTGTCTCTCTCTCTCTCTGTTTCTCTCTCTGTTTCTCTCTCTCTCTCTCTCTCTCTCTTTCTGTCTCTCTCTGTCTCTCTCTCTCTCTGTTTCTCTCTCTGTTTCTCTCTCTCTCTCTCTCTCTCTCTTTCTGTCTCTCTCTGTCTCTCTCTCTCTCTGTTTCTCTCTCTGTTTCTCTCTCTCTCTCTCTCTCTCTCTTTCTGTCTCTCTCTGTCTCTCTCTCTCTCTGTTTCTCTCTCTGTTTCTCTCTCTCTCTCTCTCTCTCTCTTTCTGTCTCTCTCTGTCTCTCTCTCTCTCTGTTTCTCTCTCTGTTTCTCTCTCTCTCTCTCTCTCTCTCTTTCTGTCTCTCTCTGTCTCTCTCTCTCTCTGTTTCTCTCTCTGTTTCTCTCTCTCTCTCTCTCTCTCTCTTTCTGTCTCTCTCTGTCTCTCTCTCTCTCTGTTTCTCTCTCTGTTTCTCTCTCTCTCTCTCTCTCTCTCTTTCTGTCTCTCTCTGTCTCTCTCTCTCTCTGTTTCTCTCTCTGTTTCTCTCTCTCTCTCTCTCTCTCTCTTTCTGTCTCTCTCTGTCTCTCTCTCTCTCTGTTTCTCTCTCTGTTTCTCTCTCTCTCTCTCTCTCTCTCTTTCTGTCTCTCTCTGTCTCTCTCTCTCTCTGTTTCTCTCTCTGTTTCTCTCTCTCTCTCTCTCTCTCTCTTTCTGTCTCTCTCTGTCTCTCTCTCTCTCTGTTTCTCTCTCTGTTTCTCTCTCTCTCTCTCTCTCTCTCTTTCTGTCTCTCTCTGTCTCTCTCTCTCTCTGTTTCTCTCTCTGTTTCTCTCTCTCTCTCTCTCTCTCTCTTTCTGTCTCTCTCTGTCTCTCTCTCTCTCTGTTTCTCTCTCTGTTTCTCTCTCTCTCTCTCTCTCTCTCTTTCTGTCTCTCTCTGTCTCTCTCTCTCTCTGTTTCTCTCTCTGTTTCTCTCTCTCTCTCTCTCTCTCTCTTTCTGTCTCTCTCTGTCTCTCTCTCTCTCTGTTTCTCTCTCTGTTTCTCTCTCTCTCTCTCTCTCTCTCTTTCTGTCTCTCTCTGTCTCTCTCTCTCTCTGTTTCTCTCTCTGTTTCTCTCTCTCTCTCTCTCTCTCTCTTTCTGTCTCTCTCTGTCTCTCTCTCTCTCTGTTTCTCTCTCTGTTTCTCTCTCTCTCTCTCTCTCTCTCTTTCTGTCTCTCTCTGTCTCTCTCTCTCTCT
>BOPN01001867.1:100511-110511 GCA_017312705.2 Penaeus japonicus
TTCCCCTCCATCTCCTCTTCCTTCGTCTTCTCCTCCTCTTTTTGTTGCTCCTCTTCCTCCTCCTTATTTCCATCCTTTTCTTCCACCCTTCCCATCTCTTCCACCTCTTTACCCTTCTCTTCTGCCATCTTTCCCACCTATTCTTCTTCCTCCTCCTCCTCTTCCTTCGTCTTTCCCTCCTGATCCTTTCGCACTCTTCCATTCTATTCCTCCACCCTTCTCTCTTCTTCCTCCTTCTAGCGCTTCTTCTCCCGACCGAGCAGTTACGATCGCTTCTTTGTCGACGGCGAATTACGCGGCGATTTCCGGAGCAGGTGTTGCTCTCTCGTCGAAGCGGTGGCGCGGCGTCGTCGGCCCCTCCGCCTTTCCGCTCGCTCGCTCGCCCACCCGCCCGCCCGTCCGCCGCCCGCCCGTCCGCTCGTCTCCGGAGATGCGTGGCGTCGCATCGGAACGTCTTGAGGGTTCGAGGGATGTTGGTGGCGATATTAGCTGTTTTTTTTTTCTTTTTAATCTTCTTCTGTGTGGGGTTTAAAGACATGTGTATGTGTACATGTATGTGTGTATATATATGCACACACACGCAGACACATACCCATACACACACATTCACACACACACACACACAAACACACACACATACCTCCCCCCTCCCCACCAACACACACACATACGCCGTCACACATACACATTCACAGTCACTCACGTGGTTATGTGTAACGCAAACGTACACGACCAGACACTGACACTCCGCCCCCTTCTCTCCCCGCTTCCACACTCTCTCATGTTCCCTAAAAACACAAAAAATATTCCCCCCAACATGGAGGAGACAAGTAGGGGAAAATCTCCCTGCCGCCCTGGGCTCCCCCTTCCCCTGCCAGTATTTTAGGGGAGACGAAGGGGCAAGGTTTGACAAGGCGCAAGTGTTGTCAACGGTCGACGCTACTCCCCAAAGAGGGGTGTCAACTTAACTTATTTTCCTGCTTTGCGAATCCCTTTATCTAAAAAAAGAGAAAAAAAAGGGGGGAGGGGGCTTGAAGTGCTGGTGAAACTTGTTATGTTTGCGCATGGCGTTTTTCATGTTTTTCTCGCTTTGGAGGTCGTGGCAGAAAAGGGGAAAAGGCGCACGGTGTGGGGATTGTCGACCCTGATTCTAGATTAAGGCGCTGAGGTATTTCCTTTCGGGGTTTCGTCTCTGTCGCGAAGGTTTTAGCACTAATAGTTACATGGGAGCATTTTATTGCCCCCGCTCCTCCTTCTTCTTTTCTCTATTTCTTTTTCTCCTTCTCTGGTTCTTTGTCTGTATGTTTGTTTGTCTGTCTGTGTGTGTGTGTGTGTGTGTGTGTCTGTCTGTCTGTCTGTTTCTCTCTCTCTCTCTCTCACTCATTTATTCTCTCTCTCTCTCTCACTCATTTATTCTCTCTCTCTCTCTCTCTCTCTCTCTCTCTCTCTCTCTCTCTCTCTCTCTCTCTCTCTCTCTCTCTCTCTCTCTCTCTCTCTCTCTCATATATATATATATATATATATATATATATCTATCTATCTATCTATCTATCTATCTCTCTTTCTCTCTCTCTCTCTCTCTCTCTCTCTCTCTCTCTCTCTCTCTCTCTCTCTCTCTCTCTCTCTCTCTCTCTCTCTCTCTCTCTCTCTCTCTCTCTCTCTCTCTCCTCCTCCTTCTTCCCCTCCCTCCACCGATGTTTTTTTCCTCTCTCCCTTTCCCCTTTTCCTCGACCCTCAAAAACAGCTTACGATGAAAAAGAATCAATTCCCTTCTGAAAGCAAGCAGAAAGAGAGAGAGAGAGAGAGAGAGAAAGAGAGGGAGAGAGAGAGAGAGAGAAGTGAGAGAAATACCTCTTTTCTAACAATGAACTGAATAAAATGAGTCTAGTTGAATAATAAAAAAAGTTAATGATTTCCCAAGCGGACACAGTTAAGAGGCAGTGTTAAAACGATACACTTTAATAACTAGTTCCTGGTTCTACCCCCTCCCTCCTTCCCCCTTTCCCCTCCCCCCACCTCTCCTCCACCCCATCAATTCCCCATCCCTTCCTCCCCCTACCCTAAGCACCACACGTGAATTTCCCTCTGTCTGCATTTTCTTTTTCCTTTCTTTTTTCTTTTCTTTTCTTTTTAGACTTCAACTTTGGTTTCGTGGGTAAGATATGATTGAGAGAGAGAGAGAGAAAGAAAACAAGATAAAGAGAAATTGAAAGAGAGATAAGGAAAGAGGGAGAGGGAGAGAGAGAGAGAGAGAGATTAAGAGAGATTAAGAGAAAGAGAAAGAAAGAAAGAGGAGAGGAGACGGGAGAGAAAAAGAAAGAGGAAAGAAGAGAAGAAGGGAGGGGGGAGGGGGCAGAGCAGGAGGAGAAGAAGAGAGTGGAAGGAGAGGGAAAACCTTCAGAAGGGAGAAAGGCGCGGTTTGTTTTGACAAGACGTGGCAACGCTGTACGCCTTTGCACACCCACCTGTTTCGAAACGACACCCACCACGCTAAGGGTTATAACCATCCATCGGTCCATCCAATACCCTTTGCCTTCTTTTTCTCTCTCTCTTTCTCTCTTTCTCTCTCTCCCTCCTACTGGTCTCTTTATTCCTCCTCTAGGTCTCTCTCTTTCTCCTTCTCTCTTTCTCTATCTTTCGACTTTTCTCTGTCCCTATCTTTCTCCCTCTCACTCTCTCTCTCTCTATTTTTTCTTCTCTCTTTCTCTTTCTTTCCCTCCCACAGTTCTCTTTCCCCCTTTTGGTCTCTCTCTTTCTCTTCACTCTCACTCTTCCCCCTGCCATTCGCTTCCCTCTTCTACTTGTTCTTCCTCTTTCCCCTTATCTCTCTCTTTCTACCGCTCTCTTTCTCGTTTCCCCATTTCCTCCCTCTCTCTCCCTTTCTTCTCTCTCTTTACCCCTACCGCGCTGTTACTATGGCAACAGTTTCTCAATCATATCCAGGGGGATTTCGAAATTGTTCTCGCATTTTTTCAATAAATCTATTTTGTGTGTAGTATATGGATCTGCCATATATATGTGTATGTATATATATATATATATATATATATATATATATATATATATATATATATATATATATATATATATATATATATATATATATATATTCATTTATTTATTTATTTATGTGTGTGTGTGTGTGTGCGTGTGTGTATGTGTGTATGTGTGTGTATGTGTGTGTGTGTGTATGTGTGTGCATATGTATGTATGTATACACGTATATATACATATCCACTTCAAAACCTCTTCCTTTGTTTGTCCTCCCCGCCGCGCGCATTCTCTCCATACTTCCCTCTTCTTCCCCTTCTCTCGAAAGACCCCGAAAGACCCCCAGCAGCGTCTCCCTCCCCACGCTTCGTTAGGAAATGCGGGTCACGTGTTCCCCCCCTCCCCCCCCCCCTTTTTTTTTTAAGTACTTCCCACCGTGTTATTAATACCGTTTCTTCCCGCTTTGGCTGGCGCTCTTTTCCTTCGGGGTTTCGTGTTGGTTGAGTCATTTTTGGTTGTCTCTCTTCCTTTTTTTCTTGTTCTTATTGTTCTTCATTTTGTTTTTGTTTTCTTATTATTATCATTATTATTACTATTCTTTTTCTCCTATTTTCTTCTTCTCCTTCCTCTTCTACATTCCCTTCTTCTTCTTCTTCTTCTTCTTCTCCTATTTCATCCGTTTCTTCCTTTCTTTCTCCTTCCTTCTCTTGCTGCTCTTTCTCCTCCTCCCCATCCTCCTCTTCCTCTACCTCCTCCCCATCCTCCTCTTCCTCTACCTCCTCCATCTCCTTCCTCCTCCTCCTCCTCGCATTTCTTCTCATATATAATAACTCTTTATCTCTCCCATTTAATCCCATCACATCTCCCTTCCTCTTTCTAAACCTTCTCACTTTCATTCCTCCCCCCCCCCCAACCCCATACCCCTCATGCGAGCAACCTCCCCCCCCCTCTCTTCCTCCCACCACGAGATCTTCTCCACTCCCCCCTTGCCCCCCCCCCCCCCCTCCCTCCCTCCATGATATCCTCCAACTCCTACGTTATCTGGTCTTGGGGATTACGACCTTTCTCTCAATCCTTAGCATTTATGAATATCCTTCTTCAGGATTTTTCTGTGAATCCTGTTTCGCAAGAGAGAGAGAGAGAGAGAAAGAGAGAGGGAGGGAGGGAGGGAGGGAGGGAGAGAGAGAGAGAGAGAGAGAGAGAGAGAGAGAGAGAGAGAGAGAGAGAGAGAGAGAGAGGGAGAGAGAGGGAGAGGAGAGAGAGAGAGAGAGAGAGAGAGAGAGAGAGAGAGAGAGAGAGAGAGAGAGAGAGAGGGAGAGAGAGTTTATTGCGAGATTGGGGGGTAGGGGAATAGAGGTAGATGGAGAGAGAGAGAGAGAGAGAGAGAGAGAGAGAGAGAGAGAGAGAGAGAGAGAGAGAGAGAGATTAGGTTACAAAGATAGAAAGATGGGGAAGCAATTGAATGAATGATGGAAGGAAAGATATCGAGTGAATGAGTGGGGGGGGGGGGGGGGATAAAGCACCTAACTGAAAACTGGTTATACAATGTAAATAACCTTTTTCTGCATGTCTGACTTGTGGTTTCTCTACTATCCTTCTACATGTCTCTTTCTCAATCTTTCCCTCTCTCTCTCTCTCTCTCTCTCTCTCTCTCTCTCTCTCTCTCTCTCTCTCTCTCTCTCTCTCTCTCTCTCTCTCTCTCTCTCTCTCTCTCTCTCTCTCTCTCTCTCTCTCTCTCTCTCTCTCTCTCTCTCTCTCTCTCTCTCTCTCTCTCTCTCTCTCTCTCTCTCTCTCTCTCTCTCTCTCTCTCGTCCCTCCTTCTCCCCATCCTCACTCTCTCTCTCTCTCCCTTTGTCCTCCCTGTCAAAACCCGAGCCAGATAAAGGGGAACAGGAAATGGGGAAGCAGAAGGAATGGGGAATAGAAAGGGAGCGCAGAGGGGAAAGGGGAGGATAATACATCGATGAGGGATGAAGGGAAGTGAGAGAGAGAGAGAGAGAGAGAGAGAGAGAGAGAGAGAGAGAGAGAAATCTAGACAGACAGAGGCAGATACAAATACAAACAGACATAGAGAGAGACATAGAGAGACACGTAATAAATAGAAAGAGAGAGAAAAAAAAAAACGCTTAAATATCTGCATAAAAAATAAGAGAGATAGAGTATGATGGGTGTCTCAGTATGTTGAAACTAATAACCCACATAAAATAGGTATAACACCAGACACAGGGGTCTATACCATTAAGGCTAATTCCCTAGATAAATGGCATTATGGCACACGAGATATAATACCCTACAACACAATAATTACAATAATTTAACCATATAACAGGAGGAAAAATAAATCCTCAGTGGTTCCCAGTAGTGGTTACACGGGAAGGTAGCCTGGCATGTAAGGCGTGGCAGTCAAAGGTATGCGAAGTGTCAACATAATTGGAAGATAACTATGCATGAAGTGACCTAACCTAACCTGGCTTCAGAGAGGCATCAGGATTGCCTCGCTAGCTAGAATGTGATATAGATGTGTCATAATATTTGTATATTTACTGTATGTTGATGTATATAAACGTACAATATAATCCTCAGATATATATATATATATATATATATATATATATATATATATATATATATATATATATATAGATAGATAGATATAGAAAGATAGATAGATAGATAGATAGATAGATAGATAGATAGAGAGAGAGAGAGAGAGAGAGAGAGAGAGAGAGAGAGAGAGAGAGAGAGAGAGAGAGAGAGAGAGAGAGAGAGAGAGAGAGAGAGAGAGAGAGAGAGAGAGAGAGAGAGAGAGAGAGAGAGAGAGAGAGAGAGAGAGAGAGAGAGAGAGAGAGAGAGAGAGAGAGAGAGAGAGAGAGAGAGAGAGAGAGAGAGAGAGTTAGAGACAAGAGGGTGGGGGGTCGAGAGATTTACGAGGGGAGAGGGTGAGAAGAGAGGGGAAAAACTGAGGCGAGAAATGAACAAGCGGATGGAAAGAGAAAAAGGAGGACAGGGGTTGGGAGAGTGGTAGGAGGGAGGGAGGGAGTGTATGTGTGTGAGAGAGAGAGAAAGAGAGAGAGAGAGAGAGAGAGAGAGAGAGAGAGAGAGAGAGAGAGAGAGAAGAGAAGAGAAGAGAAGAGAGAGAACAGTGACAGAGAGCAGAGTAAGAGGAAGAGAACAGACAAAAAAAAAAAAAAGATATATATACATATCTCCTTTTGTATGTACATATATATGTGTCCCGGATACGTCCTATGTGCTCGCAAACGCCTGTGCTCACCTCCCTTCCGAGTGCACGTTCAGACACGCACGTACACACACCATGGCTTTTTCCCCACCTGCATTGTATTCCCCCCCCCCCCCCCCCCCCCCCCGCCCGCCCGCCCTCGCCGCATGTGCACCAGACCCAGAATGTATTATACCCTTCGTAGCCACGCTGCGGTACTACCTTTGCGCTACATCGCCCGTGTGATGGAATGAGAATGATGCAATAACAATGACGCAATCCCGAGTGGCGTAGAGTACACCTGGTGGTCATGTATTCTACTACGCAATGCAGGTTCTTCCGGTCACACATCTGCTGCTGCGCATTGCCTCTCCCCCTTCTGGAGTACATCTGCGCACAGGCATTACATCTGTTCTATATTACTGACCAGTAGTATTGCGCCTCTTGTCTGGTTTCTATTATGTATGTAAGGCGTATCCATGGCGACGGACTTCAATGCGTATATCACAGCTGTTTCTGCTTGTGTATTTTACGGCTTAACATATGTCAAGGTCATTTTCTTAGAATGAAGAGATTCATATCTTTCCTTTTTTTTCATTTTAGCTAATTCCATACATTCCTTACAAACATAATCATCATTACTTTTATCTTCCTTTATTTTTTATTTTTTTTATTTTATTTTTTTTTTTACCTCTCACACTTTCAATCTGCCTTACGTTTCACACTTCGATCTTCCATACTCACTCTCTCATCCTTCTACACCCCTTCACACTTGCCATCCTTCCTCATAACTCATTCTTCTTATCGGAATGAGGAAGCAAATCCTTAAGGAGATTCCCGGTTTGGAAAGTATGACATTTAATGGCGGATTTTCACTCCCTTTGTTTTCTTCTTAATCTTCCTTTTTTTCGCTTATCTTTTTTTTTTTTTTTTTTTTTGGGGGGGGGATTTATGTTCGTTGTGTTGTGTTGTGTGGGGAGTGATCGTTGGAGAGTGTATTGTCTTGGTATGTCTTTTTTATTAGAGGAATAAAATGTGTGGAAGTGATTGTGTTATACGTGGGTTAGTGGGCTGGATGTAAGTGGTCGGTTTAATGGTGTGTTTTGTGTCTTTCTTTCTCTTTCTCTTTCCTTCTCTAGTCACTTAACTCTACCTCTCTCTCTCTCTCTCTCTCTCTCTCTCTCTCTCTCTCTCTCTCTCTCTCTCTCTCTCTCTCTCTCTCTCTCTCTCTCTCTCTCTCTCTCTCTCTCACTTTCTTTCTTTCTCTCTCTCTCTCTCTCTCTCTCTCTCTCTCTCTCTCTCTCTCTCTCTCTCTCTCTCTCTTCTTTCTCTCTCTCTCTCTCTCTCTCTCTCTCTCTCTCTCTCTCTCTCTCTCTCTCTCTCTCTCTCTCTCTCTCTCTCTCTTCTCTCTCTCTCTCTCTCTCTCTCTCTCTCTTTCTTTCTTTCTCTCTCTCTCTCTCTCTCTCTCTCTCTCTCTCTCTCTCTCTATCTATCTATCTATCTATCTATCTATCTCTATCTCTCTCTCTCTCTCTCTCTCTCTCTCTCTCTCTCTCTCTCTCTCTCTCTCTCTCTCTCTCTCTCTCTCTCTCTCTTTCTATCTCTATCTATCTATCTATCTATCTATCTATCTTCCTTGCTCTTCCTCTTTCTCTTCCTCTCTTTCTCTCTCTCTCTCCAAGACAAAATGATTCCGGGCAGAAGACAGAACGTGCAAATATTTGATGAAGCGATTACAAAGTTGCAACACCGAGCTTTGAGACGTGCAGTTGAATGTCAACTTCGAGGAAGTAAAACCGGTGTATAAAAAATGAGTAAGACAGAGCGAGCAAGAGAGAGAAAGAGAAAGAAAGCGAGACAGTCTGTGTGTGTGTGTGTGTGTGTGTGTGTGAGAGAGAGAGAGAGAGAGAGAGAGAGAGAGAGAGAGAGAGAGAGAGAGAGAGAGAGAGAGAGAGAGAGAGAGAGAGAGAGAGAGATAAATTGTACATGCCCTGCAGTAAGCCATGGATAGATGACAACATTCACCTGAACTTTTTGTGATTTAAGAGGGCTACAGACAATCATTAACTGTATACAAGTGTTTACCTTACATCGATCAATTATCTAGTCATTTAGAAATATCATTGATCACAAAAATCAATATTTTTCATATCATTAAGATTCCAAATTATCGTATCCTCCTTAAATCATTTTGGGTTATCTCTTGACACTACAGGTTGCAGAAATTGGTGTTGACCAAGCTGGAGTGTAAACATCCTTTCTTGAAACTGAAGTTGCAGTGCAATTTGCAGTTGCTTCATGGCCACCATTTGATCGATTTTCTGCATCAGCATTTGGAACAGGTCTCCGTTTTCAAATTCTTTTGGTGAGTCTTGTGTGGCCCGTCGCTGGGTGGGTGGAGCTACAGCTGGTGTTGACACTGAAGCTGGTACTGAAACTGGTGTTGTTTCTGGGGATGTTGCTGCAGCAGGTGTTGGTTCTGAAGCTGCAGTTGGAGCTTGCACTGTAAATGATGAAACGGCTGAGACTGAAGGGGAAAAATGGGGAGGGGCATTTTGTGTAACCACATTTGTCCTTCGAGTTAGTCTTGGGGAGAGAAAGAGAAAGAGAATGTGAAAGCAGGGAACAGAAAGAGAAGAAGAAAGAAGAAGAAGAAAGAAGAAGAAGAAGAGGAGGAGGAGAGAGAGAAGAAGAGAAGAAGAAGAAGAAGAAGAAGAAGAGAAGATAGAAGAGAGAGGGAAAAGAGAGAGAGAGTGAAGAAAAGAGAAGAAGAAGAAGAAGAAGAAGAAGAAGAAGAAGAAGAAAAGAGAGAGAGAGAGAGAGAGAGAGAGAGAGAGAGAGAGAGAGAGAGAGAGAGAGAGAGAGAGAGAGAGAGAGAGAGAGAGAGAGAGAGAGTGAGAGAGAGAAAGAGAGAGAGAGGGAGAGAGAGACAGAGCGAGCAAATACTACCAAAATAACACGAGCTCCAGTGACTAAAAATCCCCCCCCCCTTCAAGAAATCACTGCAACCCTTTCTTTCACTAAACTAACATCATGAACGCCGGAAGATGTACATGATATTACTCTTGAGGTGAAAAAAGGGCATTTATAGCGTAATGTTCTACTCAGAGTATCTTTTTTTTTCTTGTTCTTTTTGCAAGAAGAGGGGTTGAGTGGAATAGTTTTTGTGTGCACGTATTGAAAGTAAAGAGCAAATAAACATAGATATTTGTGAACAGTAAGTTGTAAATAAGCGTATATAGACAATTCAACAATGAAACTGAATAAAACTACAGCTATGAAAATGATAGTCAGATATGAAATAACAAGTATACAAAAATGACCTGTCATTCAAGACTAGGCAGACAAGAACCCATGTCAGATTGATTGAAAGATAATCAAAGACACAATACGCTTTATCAATCTTAGAGTGAAAGACTTCGTAAGATTCTACAGCCGCCATCCTGATGGTCGTGTTTTTTTTTTCTTCTTCTTCTTCTTTACAAGATTCTACAGCCCTGATAAAAAGGAGACAATTACGGTCATGTATTTTCTACGTTCTCCTGCCCCCCTCCTCCTTCCCCCTCCCTTCCCCCCTCCCGTCCCCGATCGCATCCTCTCTAACTCCCTCTCCTTCCCTCCTTCCCTTCCCCTACCCCTTTTCTCTTTTCTTTCCAACTCTCCTTTCAGCACCCCTCTTCTCTCTCTTCCTCGCCTTTTATTCTTTTCTTCCTCTCCACTTTATCTCCCCTCTGTCCTCCTCTTCCCCTTCCCAAGCACCCATCCAGTGTCGCACTATCCACTTCCTTC
>BOPN01001867.1:125511-128011 GCA_017312705.2 Penaeus japonicus
GACACGGGGGAGAAAAGGATATAAAAAAATATTCTATCTATCTATCTTCTTTCTTCTATTTCTCCCTTCTTTCTTCTCTTTTCCTCTCTTTCTTTCTCTCTCTCTCCTCTCTCTCTCTCTCTCTCTCTCTCTCTCTCTCTCTCTCTCTCTCTCTCTCTCTCTCTCTCTCTCTCTCTCTCTCTCTCTCTCTCTCTCTCTCTCTCTCTCTCTCTCTCTCTCTCTCTTTCTCTCGGGGAGAAAAGGATATAAAAAGAAAAAAAAAATCACAGCACAAACTTATCTCAACACACAAAGGACTGTGGGTTGCATGGGTTTCAGCAACACGCGCGAATAACAACCTCTCATGAATAAAAGGGAAGAATGACATAAGGGTGATAATGGTATGGTGATAATGAAGAGAAAAGGGAAAATGAGAAAAGGAAAACTGTGGTAATAATGATAATGATATGATAATGATGAAGAAAATATGCCATAAAGATGAAAATGCTAACCATGTAACATTGTCAGTTATGATGAAATAATTAGCTTTAATCAACAATTTAATCAACAATGCAGATAATGATAATGATAGTAATTACTGTTATCAGTGTTTAATGTCAGCGTCACAATACATTTATTACATAATTATCACCATTATTATCAATGTTACAAATGGCGAAAAAGTCCCTCTTATCAGCATGGTTATTATCATTAACATTATAGTCTATATTGCCATTGTCATATATTTTTTTTTCTTGAAAAAATGTTTTATCTTGATAATGGTATATATATATATATATATATATATATATATATATATATATATATATATATATATATATATATATATATATATATATATATATATGCATATATATATATATATATATATATATATATATATATATATATATATATGTTTGTGTGTGTGTTTGTGTGTGTGTGTGTGTGTGTGTGCGTGTGTGTTTGTGTGTGTGTGTTTGTGTGTGTGTGTGTGTGTGTGTGTGTGTGTATGTATGTATGTATGTATGTATGTATATATGAATATATATAGTTGTGTTATACTTATCTTCTCTGTATCCATTCATTCATTCATTGGTACATTCACGTATTTATTCATGTATTCATTTATTCATTTAAAGAAACACAGCTTCAGGTTCCTCCTCCCCCGAGCCTGTCAGTTTTGTGTGTTACAATTAAGTCCCGTGTTGTTTACAGAGATAATTGCAAATACTATCAAATGCATTACCATTTGATTCGGCAAATATAGACATTCGGTATACAAATTATGGTTGTTTCATGTCTGTATTTGAATGCCAACCAAATTCAAATACTAATATATACTTTGCCTTATATTTGCATATGCATGCTATTTCAGACTTGTACCTTCGCCCACCCAAATACATACATTCGAACCATCTAAAATTACAAAAATAAAAACATTTCGTGATAAAGTAAAATGAATAAGGAAAGAAGTTGAAAATATATATGCAATTAATGATATATATTTGTTTCATGGTTGGGCAAGTTATAGCTATTCTACAAAATATTGTTGATATGAAATGAATTATCATTTCTGTATGTTCTGACTATGCCAATATACGAGATATGTAGTTTAAGTTTTTCGATATTACTTTAAAGGTATCCATCTTATGGTAATGTCTGTCTATCTATCTCTCCCTCCCCAGCCCTTCACTCTTTCTTTCTCTATCTATCTATCTATCTATTATCTCTCTCTCTTTCTCTCTCTCTCACACGCTCTTTCTCAGTCTCTCTCTCTATCTCTCTCTCTCTCTCTCTCTCTCTCTCTCTCTCTCTCTCTCTCTCTCTCAGAGAGAGAGAGAGAGAGAGAGAGAGAGAGAGAGAGAGAGAGTGAGAGTGAGAGCCTAATTACGACATGGCCATTCCACACTACCACCACCCCACCCTCCCTTCCACCTCCCCTCTTTCCCCTTCCCATTATCGTTCCCCGCTGTTGTTCGGGTTATTTTCATGAAGGAGGATCTTAATTCGAATGACCTTTGACCTTTCCACACTCCAGCTTTAATCTCGTCCTTGATTTGACCTCGAAAGAGAATCTGGAGCGTCATTTTTTTTTTCTTTCTTTCTTTTTCTTTTTTTTTTTTTTTTTTTTACTTTTTTGTCTGTTTTTTTTCATTTTTCTTATTCAAGTTGTTGTTGTTGTTGCTGTTGTTTTACTAATTTTATTTTACTTCTGTTGTGTGTTTTCTTTTTCGTTTTCTTTCTTTTCTCTTTTCATCTTATTATTATTATCATTATCATCATCACATTATCAACACTTCCGTTAACTATTACTATCAACATCATTATAATTGCTGTTTCAACCATGAGCATAATCTTGTCACTGAATCGGTAAAACCTCACTCAAAAAAAAAAAAAAACACAAATTTATTTCAACATTTCCATTTAAAGTAAAAAATAATAATAATAATAAAAATAAAATAAAAATACACACAAAGTTACGACAAACATGATTTCCTGGAAATTAACCCGTTTCCTA
>BOPN01001867.1:150511-158011 GCA_017312705.2 Penaeus japonicus
AGGGGGGGGGGGAGGGGGAAGAGGAAGAGGTAAAAAGAGAAGGAAAGGAAAAGGGTGTAGCGTTCAAGGGCATGTTGTCATCGGCCTCTCAATGTTTACATCGCTTGTTGCGCTCCCTCCTTTCACCCCCCCCCCCCCCCACGGCCGGTCTTCCCACCCTCTCACCCTTCCTTCCTTCCCTCCCTCTCCTCCCTCCCTTACCCCCCCCCTGCCCCATTATCCATATACGCCAGAAACCCAAACCTCCCTCCATCCCCTCGCCTTCCCTTCCCACACACGGCCGGAGTAGACCGCCCTCCCTCGACTTCCTGTTCTACCTGTCCATCACAAGTTCCATCTGCGCATTTCCATTGTTTACTGTCTAGCGAGTTCCGTATTTCGAGGGTAATTCTGTCTGGATTCCCACGCAAAAAAAAAGGCGTTTTGTTTTGCTTTCATGCTTGTTTCATTTTGTTTGTTTGTTTGTTTGTGTGGGTTCTCTCTGTGTGTTGTTTTGCTTCTCTAATTCTGTCTCTCTTCATCTCGCCTTCTCTGTTGGTGTGTGTCTGTGTGTTTGTGCATGTGTAGGAGTTCTTATGTGTGTGTGTGTGTGTGTGTGTGTGTGTGTGTACGTGTTTGTTTGTACGTTTTGTGTGTGTGTTGTATGGGCGTGTGTGTGTGTGTGTGTGTGTGTGTGCCTTTGTTTGTACGTTTTGTGTGTGTGTTGTATGGGTGTGTGTGTGTGTGGGTGTGTGAAAGTTTGCGTGTACATGCGTGTATATATAGGAGTGCATGTTTAGGTAGGTGTGTATGAGAGAGAAAGAGTATGCATGTGTGATATGTGCGTGTGTTATCTTTATGCCCTTTAGGTTATCATTACTTTATCTACTTGAATATTTTTACATCCTTCCCTCAACATTCTTTACCTTATAGTTTACACTTTTTCTTCTGTCACTTTTTTACACTTATTCTTCTGTTTTCTTTCTGTCAGCTTGGTTATGTTATATTTTCCTATTCTAACCTTTTCTCTTTTTATTCTTTTCTCTTTGCTTTCTATTATTCCTAATGTTTCTTCTCTACCTTTTCCTTATTTTCGAGTTTATTGATGATGCTTTATTGCGATTTCTCTCTCTCTCTCTCTCTCTCTCTCTCTCTCTCTCTCTCTCTCTCTCTCTCTCTCTCTCTCTCTCTCTCTCTCTCTCTCTCTCTCTCTCTCTCTCTCTCTCTCTCTCTCTCTCTCTCTCTCTCTCTCTCTCTCTCTCTCTCTCTCTCTCTCTCTCTCTCTCTCTCATTTTCTTTCTCTGTCTCTCTCTCTCTCTCATTTTCTCTCTCTCTCTCTCTCTCTCTCTCTCTCTCTCTCTCTCTCTCTCTCTCTCTCTCTCTCTCTCTCTCTCTCTCTCTCTCTCTCTCTCTCTCTCTCTCTCTCTCTCTCTCTCTCTCTCTCTCTCTCTCTCTCTCTCTCTCTCTCTCTCTCTCTCTCTCTCTCTCTCTCTCTCTCTAAAGTTCTCTATCTCTCTCAAAGTCTCTCTCTCTCTCTCTCTCTCTCTCTCTCTCTCTCTCTCTCTCTCTCTCTCTCTCTCTCTCTCTCTCTCTCTCTCTCTCTCTCTCTCTCTCTCCCTCTCTCTCTCTCTCTCTCTCTCTCTCTCTCTCTCTCTCTCTCTCTCTCTCTCTCTCTCTCTCTCTCTCTCTCTCTCTCTCTCTCTCTCTCTCTCTCTCTCTCTCTCTCTCTCTTTCCCTCGCTCGCTCACTCACTCCTCCCATTTCCCAACCATATTTATTTCATACCAACAGGCCCTTCCGTCGACCATTCTACCACGCGTCTACCCCGCGTGCCGTCTCATCTACCCTCCTGAACTACTTATCCCTCCACCTCCTCCTCCTCCTCCTCCTCCTTCCCCCTCCTTCTCCCCCCTCCCTGTCCCTCGCCCCTCCCCCTCCCCTCCTCCCCCCACCAACCCCCCAGGACCACCGCAGCTGTGATAGCGCCGAGGGGGTCGAGTGTAGCCGGATCCTAGAGGGGGGTAGGGGTAGGGGGAGAGGTGATGGAAGGGAAGGGAGGGGAGGGAAGGGGAGGGGGAGAACGTGAAGAGGAGAGGGCGATGGGTTCGTCTACCCCCCCCCTCCCCTCAACCCCCTACCCCGCAGTGAGACCTCTCCTTCTCTTGTTTCTTCACTTCACGGTCTTTCTTTTTAACTTTCTTCGTCTTCTTCTTCTCTTCGTTGTGGGTCTTTGCCCTTCTCTTTCTCCTTCCCTTCTTCTTCTTCTTTTTCCATTCTATTTTATTTTGTTTCTTCTCTTGACGTTCTTCGTTTTTTCTCTCTTCCTCCTTCTCTTTCTCCTTCTTTGTCTTCTTCTCTTTCTCTTTCTTCTTCTCATTTTCCTCATTTTTTCTCCTCTTTCTTTGCTTTTCTTGATTCGCTATCGCCTCCTCCCTATCACTCTCCTTCCCTCCTCTTCTTTTTCCTCCTCCCCCTTCTCCTCTTCTTCCTCTTTCTCCTTCTCCTCCTCTTCTTGTTCCTCCTCCCCTTCCTCCTCTTCCTCCCCTTTCTCCTTCTCCTCCTCTTCTTGTTTCTCCTCCCCCTCCTCCTCTTCCTCCTCTTCTTGCTCATCCTCCCCCTTCTCCTCTTCCACCCCTTTCTCCTCCTCCTCCACTTCTTGTTCCTCTAACCCCTCCACCTCTTCCTCCACTTTCTCCTCCTCCTTCTCTTCTTGTTCCTCCTCCCCCTCCTCCTCTTCCTCCTCCTTCTTCTCCTCCTCCTCCTCTTCTTGTTCCCCCCACTCCTCCTCACTCCCTTCCCATCCCCATTCCCCCTTCCCCCCCTTCCCCCCACTTCCCCCTTCGCCCCCTTCCCTTCCCTCCGTCGCCGTGTCTCTGACATCTCCGTCGCCGCACGTTCTGTACCTCCGTCTGCCTGCGTCGTTCCTCGTTCCGGTGTAGTTGTGTGTGTCCAATAAACGGGGTTGCGTCTCTGATGTTTTCTGCTTGTGCTGGGGGAAGGGGGTGGGGGGTGGGGGTGTTAAGTCTGTTTTGTTTCGTTCTCTGTCTTTCTGTTTCTGTCTCTGTCTTTTTCTCTCTGTGTCTCTGTTTCTGTTGTTTTTTTTTCTCTCTCTCTCTTCTTCCTCTCTCTCTCTCTCTCTCTCTCTCTCTCTCTCTCTCTCTCTCTCTCTCTCTCTCTCTCTCTCTCTCTCTCTCTCTCTCTCTCTCTCTCTCTCTCTCTCTCTTTCACTCTCCTTTCTCTTTGTTTGTACGGGCGTGCATGCGCATATGTGTTTGTGCGTGCGTGTACGTGCATGTGCACTATTGTGTGTGTGTGCGTGTGTGTGTGTGTGTGTGTGTGTGTACATATATACGTATGTGTATCTATATTTATGTTATAAGTAAATACATGTTCTCTCATGCTCTGCCCCTACCGACTTCTTTACCCACTCTCTTCCTCCCTCCTCCTTCTCCCTCTCTCTCCTTCGCCATCTTTATCTTCATCCCTCACGCCATCTCGCTCTCCCTCTTGCTTTCGGCCATAATCTCCGTCCCGCTGGCTGTTTCGGTCGCCCGGGGTCAGCAGGCCCTGTGGAGGATCGCGGCGCATCTGCCATCTGCCGGAGAAGGGGCGACGGGGCGAGGGGGAGGGGGGACGAGAGAGAGAGAGAGACAGAGAGAGGGGGGAGGGAGGGAGAGAGAAAGAAAGAGAGGGGTAGAGAGAGAGAGAGAGAGAGAAGGAAGAAAGAGATAGAAAAAAGAAAGAGAGAGAGAGAAAAGAAAGAAAGAGTTAGAGAGAGAGAGAGAGAGAGAGAGAGAGAAGGAAGAAAAAGAGAGAGAGAAGGAAGAAAGAGAGAGAGAGAGCGAAAGGGAGAGAGATACAGAGAGAGAGATAGAGAAAGAAAGAGAGAGAGAGACAGAGAGAGACAAAAAAAAGAAAGAAAGAGAGCGAGAGAGAGAGAGGGAGGGGAGAGAGAGAGAGAGAGAGAGAGAGAGAATAAAGAAAGAAAGAAAGAGAGAGAGAGGAGAGGAAGACCTGGCCGAGAAGGAGCGAAGGAAGAAAGAAGAAAGGGACACCCAAAAGCCAAACAAACAGAGGTTAAGCGAGAGAGGGAGAGGTGGGGAGGGAGGGAAAATAGGGTGAAAGAGAACACCCGCAAACACTTAGGAGTAGAGAGAGGGGGTGGGGGGATAGAAAGAAAACGAAAGAGAAAGAGAGAAAGCCAAAGAAAAGCAGAGATGATAACTCACTCTCTCTCTATATATATATATATATTTCTCTCTCTATATATATATATATATATTTCTATCTCTCTCTCTCTATATATATATATAATTCTCTCTCTCTCTCTATATATATATATATTTCTCTCTCTCTCTCTCTCTCTCTCTCTCTCTCTCTCTCTCTCTCTCTCTCTCTCTCTCTCTCTCTCTCTCTCTCTCTCTCTCTCTCCTTCTCTCTCTCTCTCTCTCTTTCTCTCTCTCTCTCTCTCCCCAACCACTCGCTCCTCTCGCTCTGTTTACAACATGGTCGCTCTAACGATACCCCTTGTTTACTACGCGGTGGGAAAGCTTTTTGCTCGCTTACCGTTAGCTGAGCTCCACCTGTGTGTCGGGGGTTTATAGCTTCGGCGATCATAGCTTTGTTTACAGCTATGGCAGGTCGTGGATGCTGGCTCTTGTTTACAGCTGAGATGGATTTGAATCTCCTCTTTTACAGGAGTTTAGCTTTGTTGTTTACGGCCTTTGTTGTTTGCGCTGGATTGTGTTTACGGCAGGCGTGTGTTTTTGAATTTTTTTTTTCTTTCTTTCTTTTTTTTTATTTTATCCTGCTTACTGTTTTCAATTCTTTATTCTGGACATCCTGTTTACCTTCGTCTTTCTTCCTCTTCTCTCCTTCTCTCTCTGCGTCTCTTCTTTCCTTTCTTTTTTTTTTTTCCTTCCTCATCTCCCAACAACTACTCCAACTATTATTACTCCTTACTCCTCTTTATATTCCTATTCCTTCGTCTCCTCTTACCCTTCTTCCTCTTCCTCCTCATTCTAATACTTATCTTTCCTCCTCTTTCTTCCCTTTCGTCTCTTTTTCTTCCTCCCCTTACTCCTCCTCCTCCTTCAACTTCTCTTAATTCTCCACCTCCTCCTCCTACGCTGCTTCTTCTTGTTCTTCTTCCCCTGCACTCCTCCTCCCTCTCCCCCTCCCCCTCCCCCTCCACCTCCTCCCTCCCCTCTCCCTCCCCCTCCATCTTCCCCTCCCCCTCATCCATTGCCACCACCACCACCACCAAACTCGCAACAACGAGACAGTAATTGGTTACGAATCACCGCCCCTTAACAACAACCCCCCCCCCTATCCCCCTCCCCCACTTTCAAAAAAAAAAAAAAAAAAAAAAAGAGAGAAAAAGGAAAAAAGAAAATCCTTTGTACTCACTCGAGACAGCCAAATCTAGGGTATGGGCAGGATGTGGGTAGGATGACGGTCAAGAACATGCCACACGAAGAGGGTGTCGGCCAGTGGCGGTGGGTTAATGTACACATGGGAGGAGGAGGAGGAGGAGGAGGAAGAGAGGGAGGAAGAAAGAAGGGGGAGAGAGGAAGGTTGGGTAACGGAGGGAGGGAGGGAGGGAGAAAGAAGCGGGGAGAGGGGAAGGTTGGGTAACGGAGGGAGGAAGGGAGGGAGGGAGGGAGAAAGAAGCTGGGAGAGGGGAAGGTTGGGTAACGGAGGGAGGGAGGGAGGGAAAGAGAGAGGGAGAAAGAAACGGGAGGGGTAAGGTTGGGTAAGGGAGTAATGGGGAGAGGGAGAAGGAAGGGAGGAGGTACGGAGTGAGGGGGGAGGGAGAGAGAAAGAGGGGAGGGTACCGAAGGAGGGAGAAATAGGGGAGGGTACTGAGGGAGGGAGAAAGAAGGGAGCATACCGAGGGAGGGAGGGAAGGAGAGAGGGATGAGGGGGAGGGGAGTTGGATTAACGAGTGAGGGAGAAAAAAGGGGATAGGGGAAGGTTGAATAACGGAAGGAGGGAGGGAGGGAAAGAGGGAGAGAGAAAGAAATGGGGGAGCGGGCTACGGAGGGAGGGAGGAGTTGAGAAACAGGGAGGGAAAAAGACGGGAAGGGAAGGTTAAGTAACGGAAGGAGGGAGGGAGGGAGAGGAGAAGGAGGGGGAGGACGGAGGGGAAGAGGGGGGAGTTGAGTAACGGAAGGGGGGAGGGAGGGATAGGTGGAGAGGATGAAGTAATAGACAGAGGGAGAGAATGTGAAGTAAAAGAAAAAAGAGAGGAAAGGGAGAGGGAGGGATGGGAGGCGAATGAAGTAAAAGAGGATAGAGAGAGAGAGAGACAGAGAGAGAGGCGGAGAGAGAGAGAGAGAGAGAGAGAGAGAGAGAGAGAGAGAGAGAGAGAGAGAGAGAGAGAGAGAGAGAGAGAGAGAGAGAGAGAGAGAGAGAGAGAGAGAGAGAGAGAGAGAGAGAGAGAGAGAGAGAGAGAGAGAGAGAGAGAGAGAGAGAGAGAGAGAGAGAGAGAGAGAGAGAGAGAGAGAGAGAGAGAGAGAGAGAGAGAGAGAGAGAGAGAGAGAGAGAGAGAGAGAATGAAAGAGAGAATGAAAGATAGAATGAAAGAGAGAAATATATATATATATATATATATATATATATATATATATATATATATATATATATATATATATATGTATATATATATATATATACACACACACAAAACACCAATGATAATGATAATTACAATGATAATAATGATAGCAATAATAATGAAAATAATACTGATAATAACGATAACAATAATAACAAGGATAGCAATAACAACAGTAAGCATAACAATAGAAGAAAAGATTTCCGATGTATATTCCCAGACCGCGGAGGCAATCGAGCGGTCAGAAGGCGATCATTACCTTCAATAAGCGATTGATAAAAAAAAAAAATCTAACTAGTCTATCTTTTTTTTTTTTTTTTTTTTTTTTTTTTTTTTTTTTTCTTCTCGTTTTCTACATCGTTGTTTTTTTCTTTATTTTTTTTTCTTTCTTTCTTTTTCTCTCTCTGTCTCTTTTTTTTTTTTTTTTTTTCCTTCTTCTTTTCGTCTTCTTCCTCCTGCTTCTCCCACTCCTACGACCATTCCCCACCCTCTTCTTTCCCCCCTTCCCCTTCCTCCTTTTCCTCTTCCCCCTTTTCCCCCTTTTCCCCCTTCTCACCCTCTCCCTTCCCCCCTTCCCACCCTCTTCTTTCCCCCTCCCTCCCCTTTCACCCCTTCCCCACCCTCACCCCTTCCCCCCTTCCCCCTTCCTCCTCCCCTTCTCCCCTTCTCCCACCCTCCCCCTTTCCCACCCTTCCCCTCCCTCCCCTTCCCCCCTTTCCCCCCTCCCCTTTCCTCCCTTCCCTCCCTCCCATCCCCCACCCTCACCCACCCTCCCCCTCCCTCCCCCACCCATCCCCTCCCCCTCCCCTCCCTCCCCCCTCCTCCTCAAGATCCGAATCCCCGCGTGCGCCGCCGTGAGTCAGCGAGCAAGAAGGACGCCAGTGAGGTGTGTCTGTCAAGTC
>BOPN01001867.1:163011-168011 GCA_017312705.2 Penaeus japonicus
GTGACTGACAGCGTGTATAAAAGACATGCATTAGCGGTCATGCACGTGGCTAGATATATCGGTCAATACGTATTTCCTTTGTCACAATATCATTTAACTTTATGATTAACCATGCATGTTCCCCGTATACATAATAGCGGCTTTGCATGCAAGCACAAATGTTTTCATTAAACACGTGGTTTATCTTAATTTAATTTCTGTTATTTGTATCTTTCAGTTGGCGCGTTTATCGTTTTCTCTCTCTCTTACTCTCTTCGTTTATTTTGTCTATCTGTCTGTTTGTCTACATGTAATTTCTCTCTCTTTCTCTCTTTCTCTATCTATCTATCTATCTATCTATCTATCTATCTATATATATATATCTATCCATCTATATCTATCTATCTATCTCTATATTTGTTTCACTACTAAATTTAGTTATAACAGTTAATTCGCTCTCAATTCTTCTTTGTTTCTCGGATTACCCCCACCCCCCTCCCCCTACCATCCTCTCCTCCCCCCTCCCCCCTCCCCCCGCCACTTTAATTCCCTTCCATTATCTATTTCCGGTTTATCGTACGTTATTTCGTTCTTACGCGGCCACAGTGTTTACGTTTCAATACCATTCGCGTGATTGCTTGTAAGTGGGTTGTGTGTGACGTTGCCTTTGGGATCAGTGTTGTGGACTTCCGGTCTTTTCCCTATTTTGTTTCGCCTTCTCTTTCTCTCTCTTTTTTTCCCTTGATTTGGTTTTTCTGTCTTTCTCATGTTCATTCTCTTTTTCTCTTTTTTTTCTCTCTCTCTCTATTTCTCTTTGGTCTTCGTTTTCTTTTTTCTCTCTCTCTTTCTCTCTCTTATTCTCTCTCTGTATCTCTCTCTCTTATTCTCTCACTGTCTCTGTCTCTCTCTCACTCTCTCTCTCTATATATATATCTATCTATCTGTCTATCTATCTATCTATCTATCTATCTCCCTCCTGGCTTCCCTCTCTCTTTCTTTCTTTCTTTTTGTTTCGACTTCCCGGTCCTCTCTCTCTCTCTCTCTCTCTCTCTCTCTCTCTCTCTCTCTCTCTCTCTCTCTCTCTCTCTCTCTCTCTCTCTCTCTTTCTATGTGTCTCTTTCTCCTTGGTTCGGCTTTCCTGCCCTTCTCTCTCTCTAATTCCATGATTCGGATTGCCTGTGCATCTCTTTCTTTCTTTCTCTCTCTATTTTTCCTTGTTTCGTTTGCCTCTATTTTTCTCCCTCCTTCTCCCTTTCCTTTTCTCCTTGTTTCTCTCTTTTTCCTTCTTTTTGAATTGCCTGTATTTCTCACTCTCTTTCTCTCTCATTCTTTTTCTTCATTTCAGCTTTCTCTCTCTCTCTCTCTCTCTCTCACTCTCTCTTTCTTGTACTTATATGGTCAACTAGGATGATATAGCTATACCAATAATGAGATGTAAATTATTGATAAATATTCACGATATATCAAAATAATCAAACATTTCTTATCTTCACCCCCACCCCCCTACATCCCCCACCCCACCCCCATTGCATTTTCTTTGAGTTTCCCCGCGAAAGAAAACGACGCTTTCCTTAGGCTGGCCATCTGGTATTCATTCCTCAAGACGTGGTATGTTGTGAGGCATGTGGGCGTTATGCTGGTATTGTGTGCTGGTATGCGTGTAGCTGGAGGAGGGTATGTGGGTTGTGTTTGCGCTAATGTAACCGTAGGATTTGAGGTGTGTGCATAGGCCTATTGTAGATCGGGTCTGTCCGTGGGCATGTGTGTGTGTGTGTGTGTTTGTGTGTGTGTGTGTGTGTGTGTGTGTGTGTGTCTGTGAAGGGGAAGGGTGTGATTGTCTGTGTGGATATGTGGGTGTGTGGGTGTGTTGGTGTTTGTGTGTGAGTGTGGGGCGTGGGGCGTGGGCGTTTGTGCGTGTGTATGGTGTTGATGTGAGGGATGGGGGGAGGGGCTGAGGGTCGTGTGTAAGGGGGAAAAAGAGGGGAGAGCGTGTGTGTGAAAGAGAGAGAGAGAGAGAGAGAGAGAGAGAGAGAGAGAGAGAGAGAGAGAGAGAGAGAGAGAGAGAGAGAGAGAGAGAGAGAGAGAGAGAGAGAAAGAGGGAGAGACAGACAGAGAAAGGGAGACGGACAGAGAGAGAAAGGGAGGAGGGTGCTTGTGTGTGTGTGTGTGTGTGTGTGTGTGTGTGTGTGTGTGTGTGTGTGTGTATGTGTAAACTTTTTATACATTTTTCGTAGGAGCATAAAACAAAACGTCTGAAAACAAAAACACGAACTTTCACTGACGTGTATCTCAAGCATGAACGAATTCCCGGTTTTAAATTCTTTTTGAAAATGTTTTGGGTTCGTATCTCATCGGGAATTCTTGTTGAAGTAGAAACGCTTCAATGGCTTTTGAGATTCGACCTTTGTTTCCAGTCGGTGTTGTGTAAATGATAGTACTTGTAGTAGTAATAGTAATCGTAATAGTAGTAGTAGTAGTGATAGTAAAAGAAATAGTAATGATAGTAAAAGTATTAGTCATAGTAACAGTAGAAATAATAGTAATAGTAATAGTAGAAGCAGTAATAGTATTTAAAGTAATAGTAGCAGTAGTAGTAGTAGTAGTAATAGCAAAAGTATTATCTTCGTCGTCCTCCTCCTCATCATCATCATCTTGATCATCATTTTCATGTTCATCTTCATCACCATTTTCATCTTAATCTTCATCATAATTTTCATCTTCTTCATCATCATCATTATCATCATCATTATCATATAATTAATATTATCCTTATCATATTAAGTGTCAATACTTTATAAGTACATCTAATCACAAATATATATTAAATAACGACATCAGAAATAGACAGGAAAATGTATGTGATTTTTATTTATCTTTTTTTATTTTATTTATTTTTTATTTTAAGGTCCCAGGTAGCTCTGTCAACGGATTTTTTTTTGTTTTTTTTGCTTCTTTTTTTATTGAAATAATTAATTAAATCAAAATGATATCATGATTTGTTAGTGTAAATGATAATAACTGATAATAACTAATGATATTAATTAAAAACAAAAATAATAATAGTAATAACACAACATCCACCAATGATAACAGCAATAATATTGGAACACGAATAAAAAAACAACGACTTTACTTAATAAAAACTAGACCACGGGATTGAATCGAGACAAGGAACATGTACAGCACACACAGCGAACACTTGTACACCTGCGCTGAGAATATTTCCATGCGGTGTACATTATCGCATCCGTTGCGAGAGAGAGAGAGAGAGAGATCACCTTTGTGTGTTTCCGGAAGTCTGCTCTGGCTTGTCTCACGTGGCAACTCTACCCCCTACCCCCCCAACCCCCCTACTACCTTTGTCTGTCTCCTCCCCGTTTGTCAGTCCACCTCACTCCCTCCACTCCACTCCATTCCACTCCACTCCAATCCCCCTCCCCCCTTAGCCCCCCCCTCCCCCCTCTTCTGATATGCCTTGCTTGGAAAAGGAAAACATATTTCACCTTTATTGGACATGGTGCTATGAGATTCTTTGTTTGGTTCACTTGTTTGGGCAATGTAGTCTCTCTCTCTCTCTCTCTCTCTCTCTCTCTCTCTCTCTCTCTCTCTCTCTCCTGGGACCATACGCCATATAAACATTTTAGACAATTACATTCAAGATTTAGCAACTCTCAGCCAAATTATACCATGACTCATCACATCTAACCCAAATTTTCGTTGTATTTTTTCACATTTACTCAGGTGATTCATCTCCCATGATTTACTCAGCTGCTGTTTATTGCCCTTTGTTCCAAGGCAGATAAGTCATATTCTTTCCGTGAATCCGGCAGTACTTGTATATACACAAAGAAATTGAAATTCACGTATATATACACAGGCATATGTGAGTGGATTAATAGCACGCTTAACCAGATATACTTATACATATATATATGTGTGTGTGTGTTCACATGCTTATACTTGCCCATATATGAATGTATACAAATTAACACACGCATATCTATAGGCATATAGGTATACACAAATAGGTATACATCAAACATACACACCTATCGCTACACACACATAAATATATATATACACAAGCACACACACACACATACACACAGCTCTGACACCACTTGCACACACACACACACACAATCATTCATACACACACATAAATGCATATATAAGCACACACGCACACAAACATACAAACACACACACAAATGCACACATACACACCTTACACGCACCTGATGGCTATTGATTATCGAAGGTGGGGGGGGGGGGGGGGGTCGAAAGCCAGGGCGTGAGCGAGAGTGAGGGCGTGGGTAAGGGCGTACGGTTGAAGGGTGGGAAGGAAATAGGGTGCTACGTGTGTGCTTGCGTTAGCCGGGTGGGCGGAAGAGGGTAGAAGAAAGCATGTGTTTATACAGAGGGGAAAGTTCTGTCCTTGCTTGCGGTGTAATATTTATAGTGCGTGCATGTGTTTGTGTGTGTGTGTGTGTGTGCGTGTGTGTGTTTGTGTACGTGTGTGTGTGTGTGTGTACGTGTGTGTGTGTGTGTACGTGTGTGTGTGTGTGTGTGTGTGTGTGTGTGTGTACGTGTGTGTGTGTGTGTACGTGTGTGTGTGTGTGTGTACGTGTGTGTGTGTGTGTGTGTGTGTGTGTGTGTGTGACCTCTGTCTCTGACCCTCTTCTTTGTAAATATGTATATTCACTTTTTTTTTTGGTCTAAAGTTTCTTGCATTATATGCTAATGAGGAACCGCCAGCTCCCCCCCTCCCCTACAAAGAATGAAAAATACGAGGTTGGAAACGAGATAAGATTAAAACGAGACCAAAAAACAAAGCAAGGAAATTTGCCGGAAAAAAAATTAGATACATATATCTGAAATTCTTATCTTTTTTCTTTTCTTTTCTTTTTTTTTCTTTTTTTCTTTCCGCTTTCACTCTCTTCGCTACAGGAAATGTCAAAGGTCATCCGTGTTATCATTTTTATATAACAAATGATCTACAAGATTATTATAATCTCTCT
>BOPN01001867.1:173011-175511 GCA_017312705.2 Penaeus japonicus
CTTCCTCTTCCTTCTCCTCTTCTTCCTCTTCCTTTTCCTTTTCTTCTTCTTCTTCTTCTTCTTCCTCTTCATTTTCCCTTTCTTCTTCTTCATCTCCTTCTTCTTCTTCCTCTTCCTTCTCCTCTTCTTCTTTCTCCTCTTCCTTTTCCTCTTCTTCTTCCTTTTCTTCTTCTTCTTCTTCTTCCTCTTCCTTCTCCTCTTCTTCTTCTTCCTCTTCTTTCTTTTCCTCTCCTTTCTGTTCCTTCTCCTCTTCTTCTTCCTCTTCCTTTTCCTTTTCTTCTTCTTCCTCTTCCTTCTCCTCTTCTCCTTTGTCTTCCTCTTCATTTTCCTCTATCTTCTTCTTCTTCTTCCTTTTCTTCCTCCACCTCTTCCTTCTCCTCTCCTTCCTCTTACTCTTCCTTTTCTTCATCTTCATCTTCCTTTTCCTCTTCTTCTTCTTCCTCTACCCCTTCCATCTCTTCTTCTTCTTCTTCTTTCACCTTTTCTTCCCTTTCTTCTTCCTTATCCTCTTCTTATTCTTCCTCTTCCTCCTCCTCTTCTACTGTTGTTACAACTACTACCAATGATAACTTTTCTTAATGGTAATAATAATAATGATTATACTATGACAATAGTCATACTTATTTTAATGATAATGATTTTATTATGACTGATTATAGTTATGATAATGGTAATAATAATAATAGTGATACTACTACTAATAATAATAATGTTAATGATAATGATAATAATAACAACAATGATATCAATATTAACATTATGATTATCATTATCATTATTCTTATTATATCATTATAGTAATAATGATAATGGTAATCACCATTGTAATTATCATCATCCTTATCATTGTTATCCTTTTTTCATCAATATCATTATTACTATCATTAGGCTCAATGTTATCATAATTAATTACCATTCATTTTATCATCATTACTATCATTATCATCATTATTATTGTTGCTGATATTGTTATCAAGATCATCTTAATCACAGTTAGTGTTATCATTATCATTACATTACTATCATAATCATCATTATGATTATCACTGCAAATAGTAGAGTAATAGTAGGAATATCATCATTATTACTGCCATTGTTATTTTTATTTTATTATGATGATAACATTTATATTACCATAACACTATGATCACCAACACCATAATTATTATCCTTCTCATTACCATAATTGTTTCAATGTTGATCATGATAATGATTATCATAACAATACAGAGCAAAATAACGATGAATATGCAGTCGTAATGATAATTGCAGTGATGATAATGACCGAGATTATAAGAATACAAAAAAAATAAAAAATAAAATGAGTGATTGCACCAACAGCAGAGACAAGTGCCAAAGTTGATCAAATGATACAGTCGGCTTATCGAATATCAAAGTCGACTGCCAGTCAAAAAATATTTTCTCCCTCCCTTCTGCCTTCTCCTATTTATAAAACGAATATCCAGGGAAAGAAATTAAAATCAAGAAAATTAAAAAAAAATAATAATAATAATAATAATAAGTCTCTCAGACACGCTCCTTAATTAAAAATAACCGATTATTTCAAAACTAGAAAAAATATCCGCTTGATATCTTTATCCTTTTTTTTTTTATTATCATCACTTTTTTTTTTGAATAGACATCCTTCGAGGTTGTTTATAATCCATGCAATCTACTCACAGCATCAATAACTCTGTCTGCCTTTATGAACACATAATTGTATTCCCGCTGTTATGCGTCTACGCCCGGCCTTCGCTCTTACCCAGAATCTCACAACAACAACAATAACAACAATAACAATTTCTACACAACGACACTACTCAACGCGATGCCATTGCTGTCGGAATAACAAGACTGGGTCGTTGTTTGTGTTGTGATCTCCTACGCCTGTCCCCCATCCCCCCTCTCCTCCTTGTCCTCCTCTTCCTCCTCGTTTTCGTTCTCTTTTTACTCCTCGTCCTCCTCCTCTTTCTCCTTCTCTTCTTCTTCTTCCTCCTCCTCCTTCTCCTTCCTCCTCCTCTTCTTCCTCCTCTTCCTCCCCCTCCTCATCCTCCTCCATCCTCCTCCTCCTCCTCCTCCTCTTCCTCCTCCTTCTCCTTCCTCCTCCTCTCCCTATCCCTCTTTCTCCTCCTCCTCCTCCTCCTCCTACTGCTGGTAGCTCTCTTCCTCCCCTCTCTTCCCCCCTTCTGCTGAGGTCGTTCTCTTGATGAGACGTCAGATGAACCTCAGGGAGTTTCGTTCTTTGTTCGCCTTTGGTGTTGCTTGAACTCACGATGGACTTACATGTAAATACATATAGACACAGACACATGCACACACACACACACACACACACACACACACACACATACATACACACACACACTCACTCACACACACACACACACATATATATACATATATTGTGATGCACTACATGTGTAACATTTTATTCATAAATATATTCGTACATGCGTATTTACACGCACACATATATATGTATCTATATATGTGTGTGTGT
>BOPN01001867.1:180511-190511 GCA_017312705.2 Penaeus japonicus
TTTCTTTTCATATATAACAATTTTTTTTTAATTTTTTATTAGAATCACATATCCATCCAATTATTTCTTCTTCGTTTTTACTGGTCACGCCCCCCCCCCACCCCAGCCCCCACCCCACCCCACCCACCCACATACAAAACCCTAATCCTCAACAGCCAGCCTTTCGAAGCATTTATTCTCCACCAAGTAACAGTTACACTATCACTCGGGGGTAGGGGGTAAGAGGTAAGGGGTAAAGGGTGGGGTGGGGGGGTGAGGGTAGTTCCTCTTAACACGTGTAGTAAATCTGTCAACTCGCTTATCTGTTTCTCCTAGAAGGCGCGGGTGAGGGAGAGGGCGTGAGTGAGGGAGAGGGAGAGGGCACGGGTGAGGGAGATGGAGCACAGCTGTTGCTTGCGACAAGAGGCATCCGTTGGTCGAAGTGAAACCGTCAATTTACTGTGGGTTGGGAGGGGAAAGGGGGGGGGGGGGGATTGAAAGGTGGGTATTTTTATGGATACACAATTCGGTTGTGGCATTTTGCATGCTCGGGGTGGAAAAAGAGGGGGGGGGGAGGAAGAATGAGGGGAGGGTTGGGGAGGAGGGAGAGGGAGAGAAGGAGAGAGAGAGAGAGGGAGAGGAAGAGGGAGAGTGAGAGTGAAAGGGAGAAGGAGAGGGCAAGGAAGAAGCAGAGGGCAAAAGAGAGGGAAACGGAGAGGGAGTAGAAGAGGAGAGAAAGGGCGAGAGCGAGAGCGAAAGATCAAGAGAAAGAAGGAAAGGGCAAGGAAGCGAGAAGGGCGAACAAGAAATAGGGAGAGACAAAGCCAAGGAAAAGAAGACGAGGAAGGGAAGGGAGAAGTGACGTTAAGGGCGGCTGAGGAGTAGGGTAGGGGGAGAGGGCCATAGGTGTGCTAATGGAAGAAAAGGAAATATCGCGGCGCTCGTAGTAATCCACCGTAACTCAGGTCGCGCCGGATTAAGATAAGGCCGGCGCTTGCCCGTCGTTATGGCTCGGATTGTTATTGGAGAGCAAGCGAGAAAAGGGAGCCAAAAAGAATCACTTTGGGTCGTTACGGCTTTAACGACCCTATACACGAACGATCCCATAAGCTGAGTCGTGCCTTCGTTCGCCCGGCCTTTGTCTGAAGCGCCGGACGCGGTGGGAATCTGGAAGCACTGCCGCCGTCGCCGGACTCTCGCTGAATAGGGATGATTAGAATCCGCGATCGGCTTGATTGTTACGATCCGATTTCGGGTGTTTGGCGTCAACAAGTTGTTCGTCACCTGAAATGGTAAATAATAAGGATAATGTCAAACATGGTTATTACGTGCTGGTCGATGATGTAATGGCCCTTTGGAATTTGTCCTGATTGGGGACATGTTGTCAGGGTTTGTATATACATTACGCACGCGTACACGCGCATGCACGCACACATACACACACATTCCCACTTCCTCCTTCCCTCCACACCCATACACAAACGCTACCAACCTATAACCCTCCCCCCCAAACACAAACACACACACTGCTTTCCCTCACAAACACAAACACGCACACAAACAAACAAACGCACACACACACAGACAATGACACCCACACAAACAAGCACAAACACAAACACACACACACACACACACACACACACACACACACACACACACACACACACACACACACACACACACACACACACACACACACACACACACACACCCGATGACACTCCGTCCCAAAGCTAACTTTTCCTCCGCACTGCAGCCGCCACGAGAGGCCCTTTTCCAGCGGCACTCCATCAGCCTCGGCGGTGCACAGCTGGCACGAAGCAGAGATTTTACTCTGTAGCGAGCTGGATGGGATGGTACTTATTGTTTTTACAGTCCCGTTAGCCCGTCTTAACTACCTCATTCGGGGATGGTCGTGAGCTTCGTAATTGTGATTTACTTCCTACGTTTGGGTGTTCGCCAGACGACCATCGGGAAGGAGAAAATAAAGATGGCGAGGAGGAAGAGGGAGAAGAAAAAGAAGCAGAAGAAAGAGATGGAGAAGAAGTAGAAGAAGAATAGTAGGAGGAGGAAGAAAGTGGAGGAGAAGAGGGAGATGGCGAAGAAAAAGAGAAGAAAAGGAGTAGAAGAAGAAGAGGGAGGTGGAGTAGAAAGAGAAGGAGAAGAAGAAACGAAAGGAAAGAATAAACAAAGAAAGGGGACTAACATCCACTCGATTCTCATCTACCGTAGTTCATAAAATGTAATTTATCTTGTTTTGGTCCATCGGTCGTTAACAGTCGAACGATAAATTCTCTCGGCAAAGCAATTACCGCCCATCACAGAAATAGTCCTTGCACGCGGCGCTTCTTTCGTAATTATCTCTCATTTTCTCGTCTCTCCCCTCGTCACCCTGTCTCTTTGTTTCCCCTGGACCGTCATTACCTCGACGGGGAGGTACACAGAAGCGAGGAATTAGCATAAGCCAAGAAAAGAGGGATAAAGGCGCTAGAGGGGAAGATCTCGTGTGTTTACGTTCCTCCATTCCAACGGTCTTTGTCCTCTTCCGCATGTCCTGACGTCATAATTCTGCTTTATTGCTTTCTGTAAAGGGTGGGGAGAGGGGGGAAAGGGGAGGGAGGTCGGAGGAAAAAGGGGGAAGGCATTATTTTTGTTTTTCTAAGCTCATGATGGCTTCCCCCCCCCCCTCCCCTCCTCACCCTCACCCTCCCCTCTAACCCCTCATCTTACCTCTACACCCTCCCCCTCCCCCCCCTCCCCCTTTCCCCCCTGTTAACCCCCTCCCCCCTCCCCTCCTCCGTTCACCCCCTTTCAGTTCAAGGCTAACGGTTTTATGAACTCGTTTCCATAATTGACGGCGTTTGTGCGGCCCGAGATGAAGCCCAAGAGACCAATAAAGAGTCAAGCGTCGCTGCTTTCCCTCACCGTCATCACGGCAGGTCGTCGTCGTCGTCGCGTTTGCCTCGTCGCCCTTTCGCGGGGAAATCGCTTGTTTCGCTATTTTCATTTCTTCTGGTACTCATTTCGCTGTTGGAGGGACGCCATTCTGGAGGTGGACGGGTGTTTAGGCTCATCTCTCTCTCTCTCTCTCTCTCTCTCTCTCTCTCTCTCTCTCTCTCTCTCTCTCTCTCTCTCGGGGAAATCGTGTGTTTCTCCGCTTTTATTTGCCTTGAGTTGCGTGTTTCGCATATTTTTTTTATTTTTTATTTTTTCAATGGCGAATTAGGTGTTCCTCTTCGCTAAGTTCGTCTGTCTCAAGATTTTATTTTTTTTCTGTTTTCTTTTGTTGCTCTTCTTTGATTTTTATGTTCATTTCCCTCTTAGACGTTTCTGAAGATGCCAAGATGAAGTCCCCCCGTCTTGAAGTGCATCTCACTCGAGTAGATGCGATGTTTCTTTTTCTTGTTTCTTTTGCTTTTGTACTCGCATCACCCCGAGAAGGATCTCTTTTAGCTCTGCCTCGATATCTTCGCGATTTCGTTGGCGCAGATTTTTTTTTTCTTTTTATTCACCTTTTCCTTCTTCTTCTTCTGCTCCTCTTCCTCCTTTTCCACTCTCTCCCTCTTCCACCTCTTCTTTTCCTACTCCTCCTCTCCCTCTCTCTTCCCCCTTCTTCTTCTTCACATCCTCCTCCTTCTTCTATTCTTCTTCTCCTACCTCTCCACCTCCTTTTCCATCCTCTCCTTCTTCACCTTCTTATTCTCCTGCTCCTCTTCCTCCATTTTCACCGTCTCCCTCTTCCGTTTTCTTCACCTTCTCCTCCACTTTATCCCCCCCCCCTCCCTCTTCCCCCTTTCTCTCCTCTCCATATACACACGCAGAACAAAGGCTTTTGTAAGTACTTCATAATAACAAAAGGGATAGGAGGGGGGGGGGGTGTAGGAGCGGGAAAAGGGGAAGTTGTGAAAAAAATATATATAAATATAAAGTTAGTGATAATCATAATGGTAATGATTTCATAATGATGAAGATGATGATGGTGGTGATGATGATGATAATTATAATAATAATGATGTGATGGTGATGATGATAGTAATGATGATAATCATGATAAGATTAGAGGATTAGCCGTAGTAATAAAGCAGTAAAGGCGAAAATCCTTAATTTGGTTTCGCAGTAATTTCCCTGAGGAATTTTCTCCCTATGATCGGATCAGAAAAAATAAGTAAAATTACAAGCTAGGATCAATAACTGAAGGATAATTAATATCACATTTTTTATCTATATTACCAAAGGGTATAAATATTCTATATATTTATATTATCCTGTACAACTAAGAGAAACATTACATAGGAGTTGAGTACCTCATCAGAACGAAAATCGAATCCTATTTTTTTTTCATATATATATATATATATATATATATATATATATATATATATATATATAAAGAGAAAGACAGAGAGAGAGAGACAAAGACAAAGATACAGAGATGAAATGAGAAAACGAGAGACAAAGACAGAGATACAGAGATAGAATGAGAAAACGAGACCAAAAAAAAAACAAAAAACAAAAAAAAACACGCTATCACAAACAAGGAGAACGACGAGCAACGAAAGCGACAACAAAACGCTGATTAATAGCACCGGGTCTCTTTGTCGCAAATTCAATAGTCTTTTCATCTTGAGCGAAACCTGGTATTTCTTCCGCGCAGCTCAAGTGCAGACGTCATTTACATACATCTTTTGTGCTGATTCTTTCCTTTATCCTTCTTCTTTTTCTGCTTCTTCTCCTCCTGTTCCTATTTGTCTTTTTTCAACCTCTTATTCTTTTTTACCTTCTTCTTTTTATTCACCTTTTCCTTCTTCTTCTTCTGCTCCTCTTCCTCCTTTTCCACTCTCTCCCTCTTCCACCTCTTCTTTTCCTACTCCTCCTCTCCCTCTCTCTTCCCCCTTCTTCTTCTTCACCTCCTCCTCCTTCTTCTTTTCTTCTTCTCCTACTTCTCCACCTCCTTTTCCATCCTCTCCTTCTTCACCTTCTTATTCTCCTGCTCCTCTTCCTCCATTTTCACCGTCTCCCTCTTCCGTTTTCTTCACCCTCTCCTCCACTTTATCCCCCCCCCTCCCTCTTCCCCTTTCTCTCCTCTCCATATACACACACACAACAAAGGGTTTTGTAAGTACTTCATAATAACAAAAGAGATGGGAGGTGGGGGGGGGGAGTGGGAGCGGGGAAGGGAAGTTGTGAAAAAAATATATATAAATATAAAGTTAGTGATGATCATAATGGTAATGATTTCATAATGATGACAGTGATGGGTAGGTGATGATGATAATTATAATGATGATGATGTGATGGGGATGATGATGTGATGGGGATGATGATGATGGTGAAGTAGTAATAGTGATAATCATTGAGGATTAGCCATTAGTAATAATGCAGTAAAGGCGAAATCCTTGTTGGTTCGCAGTAATTTCCTGAGAATTTTCTCCCTATGATCGGATCAGAAAAATTAAGCAAAATTACAAGCTAGGATCAATAACTGAAGGATAATTAATATCACATTTTTTATCTATATTACCAAAGGGTATAAATATTTTATATATTTATATTATCCTGTTACAAACAAGAAACATTACATAGGCGTTTGGAGTTGAGTACCTCATCAGAACGAAAATCGAATCCTATTTTTTCTTTTCATATATAACAATTTTTTTTTAATTTTTTATTAGAATCACATATCCATCCAATTATTTCTTCTTCGTTTTTACTGGTCACGCCCCCCCACCCCAGCCCCACCCCACCCCTACCCCACTTCAAGCCTAATCCTCCAACAGCCAGCCTTTCGAAGCATTTATTCTCCACCAAGTAACAGTTACACTATCCTCGAGGTGAGGTAGAAGGTAAGGGTGGGGTGGGGTGGGGGGGGGGGGGAGTAGTTCCTCTTACACGTGTCGTCAGTCCTCCAGCTCGCTTATCTGTTTCTCCTAGAAGGCGCGGGTGAGGGAGAGGGCGTGAGTGAGGGAGAGGGGAGGGGGCGCGGGTGAGGGAGATGGAGCACAGCTGTTGCTTGCGACAAGAGGCATCCGTTGGTCGAAGTGAAACCGTCAATTTACTGTGGGTTGGGAGGGGAAAGGGGGGGGGGATTAGAAGGGTGGTGTTTTATGGATACACAATTCGGTTGTGGCATTTTGCATGCTCGGGGTGGAAAAAGAGGGGGGGGGAGGAAGAATGAGGGGAGGGTTGGGGAGGAGAGAGAGGGAGAAGAGGAGAAGAGGGAGAGGAAGAGGGAGAGTGAAAGTGAGAAAGGGAGAAGGAGAGCAAGGAAGAAGCAGAGGGCAAAGAGAGGGAAGCAGAGAGAGGAGTAGAAGAGGAGAGAAAGGGCGAGAGCGAGAGCGAAAGATCAAGAGAAAGAAGGAAAGGGCAAGGAAGCGAGAAGGGCAACGAATAAATATGCAGGGAAGACAAAGAAATGAAAGAAGACGAGAAGAGAAGGGAGAAGTGACGTTAAGGGCGGCTGAGGAGTAGGGTAGGGGGAGAGGGCCATAGGTGTGCTAATGGAAGAAAAGGAAATATCGCGGCGCTCGCAGTAATCCACCGTAACTCAGGTCGCGCCAGTTAAAGATAAGGCCGGTGCTTGCCCGTCGTTGTAATTACGCATCGGTGTTATTGGAGAGAGCAAGCGAAAAGAGGCAAAAAGAATCACTTTGGGTCGTTACGGCTTTAACGACCCTATACACGAACGATCCCATAAGCTGAGTCGTGCCTTCGTTCGCCCGGCCTTTGTCTGAAGCGCCGGACGCGGTGGGAATCTGGAAACACTGCCGCCGTCGCCGGACTCTCGCTGAATAGGGATGATTAGAATCCTGCGATCGGCCAGATGGCTACGATCCGATTTCGGGTGTTTGGCGTCAACAAGTTGTTCGTAACCTGGAATGGTAAATAATAGGATAATATAAACATGGTTATTACGTGCTGGTCGATGATGTAATGGCCCTTTGGAATTTGTCCTGATTGGGGACATGTTGTCAGGGTTTGTATATACATTACGCACGCGTACACGCGCATGCACGCACACGCTCACACACACATTCCCACTTCCTCCTTCCCTCCCACACCCATACACAAACATACCAACCTATAACCCTCCCCCCCAAACACAAACACACACACTGCTTTCCCTCACAAACACAAACACGCACACAAACAAACAAACGCACACACACACGAACAATGACACCCACACAAACAAACACAAACACACACACACACACACATATATAAATATATATATATATACATACATACATACATACATACATATATATATATATATATATATATATATATATAATCATACCCACACATTTATACACAGCGTTCTTAGGATAGCATGCAAGTATGTTCCCAGGAAATGAACAAAAGTTCAATCGGATTAATACAAAGCTGGAAGATTCTTACATGCCCAGTAATTCGAAAGATCATTAATGGCGCAGAGAAAGTTAAAGTTATATTCTCCAGTCTCCGCTCTACCCATGTTCAGTCATCAATTGCATTACTTGCGTCAATTATAATGATGTACTGAACTGTAACTTTGGAATTAGAAAACGAGGTCATGTCTCCAAGGGGGTCCTAATCTATTCGTTGTTAGGGGTTGGACTGCTCTTAGTTTTTCAACGTAGGTTACTTTGCCAACGAATTATAGCAACGTTTTCGTCTTTTTTTTTTTACTATTTTTTTTTAAGCAGTAATGCAAATTTACATATTTATCATTATTTTCCGTTTCCGTTAATTTGCACTGATTAATTGTATTCAATATCTGCTCCATTAGTGGAGGTACAAAGCGAAACTATATTTTCCGTTTTCCTTGATTGATAAAATTTTACATTTCATTTCTCAAATTGCTTCGAAAAGACAGCAAATACCAACAAAAAATCATTATTATGAATTTTGAGTTTATCACCTTTTCTCAAAAGTGATTAAAAATCTGTTATCTATACATCATAATGACACAAAGGAGTTGTATGGAAGTAGCAGTGACTAGAAAAAAAGGTAAATACTTTGAAATAATTGTTGTTATTATATGTATTGCGTCTTTTATCAAATAGTGTTTACAAAATAATATACCGATGACTTTCTGTATTAAATCATATCTTAAAAACGATGCCTCAAGCCTATTGTATAGAAAAAAGAGGATGATAACAATATTGACGATAATAATGCAAGAGCAATGATAGCAATTATATCCATTGTGGTTATAAAAGAAGTTACGATAAAATGGTTAATCATTCAATAATGGCGATGATAAATGAAGAAGAAATAATAAAGAAATATTAACCATGATGAATGATGAGGGTTTTGGTAATGTTAATGATAATGAATATAGTGATTGTAATTATCAAGATGATAATGATAATAATAATTCAAATGATAATGAAATTGATAATGATATTGATAATGATTATGATAATGATAATTCTATTAATAATAATGATGATAATGATAATTTTATTGATAATAATGATGATAATGATAATTTTATTGATAATAATGATGATAATAATAATTTTATTGATAATAATGATGATAATGATAATTCTATTGATAATGATTATGATAATGATAATTCTATTAATAATAATGATGATAATTCTAACTGTTTTGACAATTACGATGGTAATGATAATACGATTACGATGATAGCAAAAGCCTATCATTTCACTTCCATTGATCTTATCATCATTACTATCAATCTAATCCATTGCCCTGATGACATCCATTAATAAATAAAAGACTGAACTAAAAAGATCTTATTATAATCAACTTGTCAACCTATTCAAGAATAAGCAAACCGGTCATTTCAAACCTACTTAATGATTCTAAATACTCTTCCATAACCAGGCATGGAATTTGCAAGGATAAGCAATCTCATCCCCATCCTCATTGGATATATTCTCCCAAGTCCTTTCATTGCACCTGTCAAGTCAACATTGATATTGCAGCAGCAGCTTCGTCTCTTTCCCTCATTCCCCAATCGGCAGAGGAGGACAGCTGTTCTTCGCACAATGGGGAAGTTCTAAGCAAGTTGAGAGCGTGGCACCTGAGCCTTCTTGTAGCCTGACCTGAGATATATTACTGCGTTTTTTTTTTTTTTTTTTTTTTTTTTTTTTTTTTTTTTTTTTTTTTTTTTTTTTTTTTTTTTTTTTTTTTTTTTTTTTTTTTTTTTTTTTTTTTTTTTTTTAAGAAGTGCTCGTGTGTTATCTTCTCATGCCGCGATTCGCTCTCTCCGTCCTCAAATTCGGCGTGGAGATATTTACAGCGTATTTTATGAAGCGATAAAAACGCGTCCTCTCCGGCGTTTGGGTCCTCCGCTCACTTGCCCGTCGTCGCTCCGGCTTGTCTTGCCACAGATGACCTTAAAGGAGTCCGTTGTAGCTAACTTGACGCCTTCCAGATACCATCTTTATGGAGTATGGGCTGCCAGCCTAAGCCACAAACCACACCTAAGCCCTACACCTCGCAGGGACAGGCTCCAGCCATAAAAATCAACTCCATTTCTAAATGATCTTGTAAGTACCCTTTACTTCCTCGAGGTTATTGACTGTTTGTGTTTGGGTTGCGGGGAGCGAGATGCGACTCACGAAATACCCCCAGCAGTTACGCAATTACGATGCCCATATCGGGGGAAATAAACGTTCTTGGATGTCTCCCCTAGCACGCGGGGATTCTCAAGTTACACTGGGGAGAAAAAAAGGAGCTGAGAGAGGAAAGAGAGGTGTGGGGGAGGAGCGGTAAGGAAGGAAAGGGAAGGAAAAAGTGCGGAGCGAGATAAGGGAGGGAAAAAAATAAGGGATGGATAGCGGGAGAAGAAAAGAAATAGAGAGAAGGAGAGAGCGAGTAAATAGGGAAAGCGCAAGAGTAAGTACCGGATATAGAAAAGTAACAAAGGCAGATAAAGAAATATGGACGAATGGATCAAATAACAAGAAGAGAGAAACAAAAACATAAAAAAATAGTTTCCGCGAACAGAAACCTGACCCGACTCCGCGATCACAGTTATCAAAGAAATAAAATAAGA
>BOPN01001867.1:195511-198011 GCA_017312705.2 Penaeus japonicus
GACAGAGACAGGCAGACAGACAGAGAAAGAGAGAGAGAGAGAGAGAGAGAGAGAGAGAGAGAGAGAGAGAGAGAGAGAGAGAGAGAGAGAGAGAGAGAGAGAGAGAGAGAGAGAGAGAGAGAGAGAGAGAGAGAGAGAGAGAGAGAGAGAGAGAGAGAGAGAGAGAGAGAGAAAGAGAGAGAGAGACAGGGAGGGAGGAAGAGAAGAAGGTTAAGGATGATAACGAAAATGTGTAGCTTGGGGGGATACGTGTGTCAGTGTGGGAAGTAGTTTTATTGCTACGAATTAGATTGAGAACAAAAGTATTATTATGTGTTTGCTTCTTATTCCTCTTCTTCTTTTTTCTCTTCTTCTTCTTCTTCTTCTTTTTATTCTTCTTCTTCTCCTTCTTCTTCCTCTTCTTTTACTTTTTCTTCTTCTGCCTCTTCCTCTTCTTCTCCCTCCTCCTCCTCCTCTTCTTCTTTTTCTTCTTCTTCTTTTACTTTTTCCCTTCTTCTTCTTCGTCTTCCTCTTCTCTCTTTCTTCTAATTCTTCCTATTCTTCTTCTTCTTCTTCTTCTTCTTGGGAAAGAGGTCACAGTAAGAATGGCATCAACAGAGGTAGGATGATAAAAGTGACAAGGGATAAATGGAATAGGAAAGAAAAACAGATAATAGGAGAAAAAAAAATAATGGCTGGAAAGAGAAGAAAAAATAAAATAAAAAAATAATAAATAAATAATAATAATAATAATAATTATAGAAAAGATAATCATACTAATGCTAATCAAGATAATGACAATAAAATCAATAATGAAAATGACATAGAAGGAAAAAAATAAAAGAAACAAAAGAGGACCAAACCAATAATATCAAGGAAGCGAAAGAGAAGAGGCAAAAGAGATGAAAAGGGAAACGAAAGAGACAGCTGAAGACGAAGGGGTGACGAATGTGAAGGGGAAAAAGGGGGAAGATATGATGATCATGGGAATGGGAGCAAAGGAGAAGGACAGAGGTGGGAAAATAGGGAGGGACTCACATACGGTCGTGGGGTACAGAATGAAGGATGGGGGGGGGGGGATAAGGAGAGAAAGAGAAGGAAATGAGATGAGGGAAAGAGAAGGAGATGAGGATGAGAGAAAGAGACGGGGGATGGAGGGAAAAGAGGGGAAGAGGAGGAGGAAGAAGAGGAGTAGGAAGGTAGAGAAAAGAGTTGAAGGGGAGGTGGAGGAGAAGAAGGAAGCGGGGGAGGGGGAGGAGGAAGAAGAAGAGTGGGAGGGTAGAGAAGAAAGTTGAGTAGGAGTAGGAGGAGCAGAAAGAGGAGGAGAAGAAGGTGGAGGAGGAGGAGGAGGAGGTAAAGGATGATAAGAAAGAGGAAGAGGAGGTAGAGGAAGAAGAGAATGAGGAGGTGGAAGAAGAGCAGGAGGAAAAGGAAAGGGCAGGAAGAAGAGGAGGAGTAGGAGGAAGAGAGAGGAGGGGAGGGATGAGCGAGACGGAGGGAGGGAGGGTAGGGGCAAGAGGGAGAGCACATCCTGTCTTTGTCTGAGGATACTGCGCAATAGACCTAAAATGGAAAGACATAAAAAAATGAGCATAGAATAAAGGAATCGCATAATAGATGCAATAGACTTGGAACCTATTCAACCCCCCTCCCTTCACTATAACCCCCCCCCTATAACCCCGCCATCCCCCCCTCTACCTCCGCTAAACCCCTACCCTACCCTTCCCCGCCATCCCCCTTCCACTGCCTCCTTTCCCCCCTCGTCCTTTATAATAGGGCTATAATAACGAACTGGCAACTGCAACTATACAGCGAAATAACACCACGACTTAATACAAGAGAGGGAAGGGGGGAGGGGGGTGGGAAGGAGGGGCAAATGGGGGGAGGGGTAAATTAATTGATTCGCAAATGCATGAATAAGGTGATGAATAATTGAAATAGATTGGTTGATAATTGAACAAAAGGGTAGCGATATCTTGACGAAAGTGATTCTCTTCATGTTTATGATTGCGAACATTTTATGATAATAACAATAGTATTAATAATGATGATAATGATAATGATGGTAATAATGATGGTAATGATAATGATGATAATGATAATAACAATAATGATAATAACAATAATGATAATGATGACACTAATGATAATAACAATAATGATAATGATAATGAAGATTTAATAGTGATAACATTAATGATAACAATAACAATAATGGTAATAACAACAATAATAGAATTAATGATAATAGCAATAACGATGATAATAGTGACCACACAGTAGTAATAATAGATATAGTAAAGATAACAATTATCCTAAGAAATAGAGAGAGATTGATAACAACAACAATAACGATGACGATGATAACAAAACAACAATCACACTAAAAACAACAGAGTTAGCAGCAGCAACAACAAAGATATGTTAGTAATATTAACAACGACAGTAAGTACCTCTATCGTGTTCCTAATCTTATAACCTACAACTGTAATTCTTTCCTTATCTTTTTCCCCTTCCCCTT
>BOPN01001867.1:213011-215511 GCA_017312705.2 Penaeus japonicus
CCTTTTCCCTCTTCCCTCTTCCTCCTCCCTTTCCCATCCTCCCTCTTATATCTCCATCATTCTCTTCTCATCCCTTCCCTTTTCCCTCTTCCCTCTTCCTCTTCCCCATCCCTCCTCCCTCTTATATCTCCATCATTCTCTTCTCATCCCTTCCCTTTTCCCTCTTCCCTCTTCCTCCTCCCTCTTATATCTCCATCATTCTCTTCTCATCCCTTCCTTCCTCCCTCTTCCCTCTCCCTCCTCCCTTTCCTCTCCTCCTGCCCCCCCCCCCCCCCCCCCCACCTGCGTGCCGCACATAACGCACTCAGGAGGGGAACGTAACGCACTTTCGCCTCCCCCCCCCCCCTCCTCCTCCCACAGGAAGCATCCGCATCTTTATCTCTGTGGCTGACATGGATGATGGATATTCTTCTCTCTTGGATTATGTGTAAGACGTTTCTCTCTCTCTCTCTTTCTCTCTCTTTCTCTCTCTCTCTCTCTCTCTCTCTCTCTCTCTCGCTCTCGCTCTCGCTCTCGCTCTCCCTCACTCTCTTTCTCTTTGTCTAAATATATATCTCTTTCTCTATGTCACTCTCGCTCTAATATATCTACATATAATTACACATATGTGTATATATGTATATATATACATAAATATTTATATATGAATATATATATATGTGTGTGTGTGTGTGTGTGTGTATGTAGCTATATACATATAAATACATATGTAATTATGTACATGCATCCCTTTTCCCTCTTCCTTCCCTTCCCTCTCACCAACTTACTTCCCTCCCTCTTCCCTTCTCCCCCCTACCCCCCTCCTACCCCCTCCCCATCCCCCCTTCCCCTCCCCTCCCCTTCCTACCCCCTCCCCATCGCCCCTTCCCTTCTCCCCCCCTACCCCCCTCCTACCCCCTCCTACCCCCTCCCCCTCTCCCTCCTGCTTAGCCCCAGCAGCGGAAGAGGAAATTGCTTTCCACAGACTCAGTAATTGCTCATCGGTGTGAAAATAATTGAATTGACTGATATTCCATTTAAGTCGTTAATAACTCACGATTCAGCGACCAGAAACACTGAAGAAAAAAATTGAGTTTATGAATGCGAGGCTAATTGCAAAGACACTCATCATAATCTGTATGAATGATTAACGTCAAGGTTGTATTGAATAGATGTTGCTCGAGTTATGTGCACACAGCCACGCACATGTACGCACACACACACACACACACACACACACACACACACACACACACACACACACACACACACACACACACACATACACACACACACACACACATACACACACACACACACACAGTCATGCATATGTACACAAAGGTATACGCGTGTCCACACACACATGGTCATGGACACGCACATACCTTCATGACTCTGTGGTGTCAATGGAAGAATTTAATGCATTATTGATATCAACATCATCATTAGACTGACTGCATAATTTTCAAGTCTTCGGTTTACTTTCTTCGTTTTGCTTGACAATGAAAATAGTAATTGCATCAGTGATAATAGTGATAATCATTACTGATAATAATTACTGTTGTTATCATTGTAATTATGGTTATCATCATTATCACGTTATTGTTTCCCTTGTTGTTATTATTATCACAAGTATTGCGTCTCTTTATTGTTATCATCGTCGTTATCATTACTTTTATATAATATTATTATCATTATCATTACCATCCCTATTATCACTATCATCATTATAAGAGTAGTTATCATTACTCTTATTATCATCATTATCATTATTGGCATTATAATTATTATCAATATTTGCATTATCATTATCATTATTGTTATCATAAAATAATCATTATTATCACAATTATTCTTATTAATATAATTTTCGTTTTCATTATTATTATCATTATTGTTATCATTATCATTATTATGATCAATATCATCATCTTTATTATCACTATTGCTATTCCCAGCACTATCAATATTACTATATATTATCATTACAATCATTATTGCTGTTGTTATCATCATTATCATCGCTTTATCATCATTATCACAATCATCATCAATGTCGGTATTATTGCTATCATTATAATAAACATTACCATTATTTCGAATCCTCTTCATTCTTAACCCCCGCCCCCCCCAAAAAAAAAAATAATAATAATAATAATAATAAAAATAATAATAAATGAATAAATAATAATAAAAATAAAAAATAAATAAAAAAATAAAAAAAATTGAATGTAAAACTAATTAAGAACCAAATGAATAATAACCATTAATAAATTCCCCATTTGACCATCTGCTGCATTAGTCCACATCGTAAAATCAGCTGGACATTCATAATTCTTCAGACCATTAAATATGCAATGGTTTGTAAAATAGTCTCTTTAGGCTTATGATAATGAAGTGAGCTGAACATGTGGTGCGCTAGTGAATTCGATCACTTCATGGGCATAGTTATTCATAAGGAGCTAAGCTAATTAGATGTTTCTCAGATACATCTAATTACTTTATCTCTTTGTTCTAT
>BOPN01001867.1:221857-229357 GCA_017312705.2 Penaeus japonicus
TGCACCTCAGACCTCCCCCCCTGTCTCCTCTCCTTCCACCTATACGCTCTCCCCTCCACCGGTCCCCTTCCCCTATCCTATAGCCTCACCCCTCCTCCACCCTCTCTAACAGACCCGTCCGCCCCTACACCCCTTCCCCCTTACTCTCCCCTCTTTCCCTCCCTCTACTTCTGCAACCCCCTACCCCCCCTACTACCCGGTTTGTCCCATACATCCCCCCACCCTCTTTCTACCCCTCCCCCTCCCCTCACCCCCTTCTATCGCTAAAGGACCCCGAGGTGTCCACTCGAGTATATAAACACAAATGGAAAGGACACTTTACGTGATCTTCGTTTGTCTCAAACCTCTCTCTCTCGCTCGCTCGCTCGCTCTTTCTTTCTTTCTCTTTCTTTCGTGTCTCTTTTTGGGCATTTTTCTTCTTTTTTTCGTGCAGCTACTGATTTTCTTTGTTTCTCTTATTCTTGCGAGATATTCTTTCGTTTTTATTGATTTTTCCCCCTGAAAAAACTATATTTTTTTCTAAAAAAAATATATATGTCGTTTTGTTTCACTTCTCTTTTTTATCATGGTACATATTCCTTCATTTATTTAGTTCTCTATTTTTTACCATTCCATCTTTGATAATTTCCCTCAAGTCCATCAACTAATTATTCTTCCTGACCCATTAAAAATTCTATTCACTTAAATCGTCTACTTTGTGACATTTATTTTTTCCTAATTCAAACCTAAACAAACACCATCCTCTCTTTATTTACCTTCCTCTTTTACTCGTATCTTCATCTCCCTTTTTCTCTCCTTACTCTAAGAGCAAGTCCCCCTCCCCCTCATCCCCCATCCCACATCCCCCTCCTCTACCGGGGGGAGGGGGGGAGGGGGGGGGCATCCAAGTTACGGGAAAGGACAGCGAAGCGTCCACTCCACAATACGAGCCTGGAGGGACTCACTTGCAAGGAACTGCCCCCTTTTACCTTCTCGGACATTTATTCTCTGTCTTTTTCCTTTTTTTTCTGTTCTTTTTTTTCTCTCTCTCTCTCGCTTTTTATGTTTCTTTTTCTGTTTCTCTCTCTCTCTCTCTCTCTCTCTCTCTCTCTCTCTCTCTCCTCTCTCTCTCACACACACTCTCTCTCTCGCTCTAGCTCTCACTCTTTCCATTTCACACTCTCTTAGTTTATTGTTTGTTTTTTAGCTTTGCTCACCAGTCAACTTATTGTGCCTTTGTTTCTTGTGCCAGAATACTAATTGCTCCCTTGAATGTCAAAACTCATATCTCAATGACCAAAAAAGAAAAACGAAAACAAAAAAATCTAATATCTTAATCATAGACTTAACTCCTTTTTCCTATCTTCCTTCTCCAAATCCTCCACCCTCATCCTTATCTTTTTCCTCTTTAACTCCCCTCATCCTACCGTCTGTCCGTCCCTTTCCTATCCTCCCTCCCTCCCTCCTTCCCTCCCATCCATTCTCCCTCCCTCCCTCCCTCCCTCCTTCCCTCCCTTCCTCCCATCCTCCCTCCTTCCCTCCCTCCCTCCTTCCCATCCTCCTCCTTCCCTCCCTCCTTCCCATCCTCCCTCCCTCCCTTCCTCTCTCCCTCCCTCCTCCCTCCCTCCCTCCTCCCTCCCTTTACCAGACAATATCATCTCACCTCTCCGAGATCTATTATTCCCTCACTGACTCTCCCCTCTCTATCCCCTCGGCCTTATGGACAGTTTGGGGAGTTTTCCAGTGCTTTATGACCCAAGAGGGCAAGGGGTCGCGTTCGCAGAGGGGGGAGGGGGGTAGGGGTCGAGGGAGTGACGGGGGTCAACATTGAACAATTGCTCTTTTTTCGCCTAGAACAACAAGCTTCGTTATCTGTACGGCAGGAGAGGGGGGAGGGGGTTGAGAGGATAATAGGGTGGGGCAAGGGGGGGGGGGGGGGGAGAGAGGGGAAATAAGAAGGAGGGTTAGAAGGAAAAAGGAGAGAGGGAGAGAGGGACAGAAGGGGAGGGGATGAGGGTAGAAGGGGAAATGTGGGGGTGGAGACAAAAGCGCAAATTGTTGGAATGGTGTGTGTGGTTGCGTGTGGCTGTTGTTCTGTTAAAAGTCTTTTAAATCGTTGTTTGTTGGTGGAGTAGACATGATTCTTATTTCGTGAAGTTTCAAGGCTCAACTCTGCTTCCTTTCTTTTAAACCGAAAACACACCAGATAGATAGATAGATAGGCAGATAGACAGACAGACAGACAGACAGAGCGAGAGCGAGAGACAGAAAGCGAGAGCGAGAGAACATGTATTTCTTTGGCAAGGAGTTGCATGCATCCTCCATCCCTTGCAAACTACCGAGGGAATGCTTACACCTGCTGAGCGCATGGGCTGAAGGTGCAGCATCCTCATCAGCAGCATCCTGTAGCCTGGAGTGTTGTAGATGTACTTATCGTTAAGGCTGCGTCAGGGTGATGCTGTAAATTTCTCTCTCTCGCTCTTTCTTTCTCCTCTCTCTATTTCTCTCTTTCTTACTCTTTCACTCGCTTTTTCCTATTTCTTCTATTCAAGTTGTTGTTTAGTCCTTGTTCCCTCACACTCTTTCTCTCTCTTTTTTCTGCCCCCTTTTTACTCCCCATCCCTCCTTCTTCCTTCTCTCTTTTTCTCTCAACCTTTTTCTCTTTCCCTTTCCGCTTCCCATCCTTCCTCTCGTTCTCTCACTCTCTTACTCTCTCTCTCCTTTACTCTCCCTTCCTTCCTCTTTCTCTCTCCCTCCCTTCCTCCCCCCTTTCTCCCTTCCTCCCTGTCCCTCTCACTGCCCCACCCCCCCTTTCTCCCTTTCCCTCTCCCGTCCTCCCATTCATTCTCTCTCGCCATGCACGTCTGAAGAATTCCCAATCTAAGTGTTTATATGTTCTAGTTAAGCCTTTGATAAGCCGCTCCCCCCCCCTCTTCCCTCCTTCCCCCTTCTACCCTTCCCCCCTCCCCCTCCCTCTGAACTCATTAAAGCTCAAATGCGGAAGAACGTAACAAAAAAGAAAAAGAAGAAATTATCGTTGCCTCCCATCCTCCCCCACCCCCCCCAAAAAAAATATAATAATGAAAAAAGGAAAGAATGAAAATGAAACGGAATGATCTCATTTGTTGACTATTCTGGATGAAAGAAAATAATAATAAATAGATAAAGAAATAAAAGTAATTTCTAATATTTCGTTTGTTGTCTTTTTATGTTTTGTTTTTCTTTTGTTTTTGTTTATCTTTGCAGCTCTTTTTCGTTTTCGATTTTCTTTTAGTTCCTTCTTTTCGTGTATTTTATTTCCTCTTTTTCCTATTTTATTCTTCTGCTTCTTGCTTATGTTATCCTTTTCTTCATTCTCCTCTCTCCTCTTTCTTCACCTCGCCTCCTTCCTTTTTTTACTCTCCTTCCTTATCTCCTGCCTTCTTCTTTACCTTTTCTTTTTATAATCCTCTTCTTCATTCCATCTAACTCTTCTTTCAATTTCTTTTCAATTCATCGTTTTTCTTTCCGTCTCTTTCCCATATATATATATACATATATTTTCAATATTTCTTCCGCCTTCTCCCCCTCCTATCTTCTTTTCCTACGCCCTCCCCTTCTCTCCTTTCCTTCCATCGTCATCCCCTTCACCCCCTCCCTTCTCCTCACTCCCTACCCCTTCCACCTTCTTCTCCTCTGACCCCATCCCATTCCTTCCTATTTTCCTCCCCTCCTTTCCCCTCCTACCTACCTTTCACTCCCTCCCCTCCCACCTCCTCGCGCCTTCTCCCACCACCCCACCCTCTCTCTCTCTCTCTCTCTCCCCACCCCCCTCCTCCTATTTTCCGCTCATGCTATGCAATGTTGATATAAGTTGTGGATTGTCTGTCTTCTTGTTATCACTTCAATCCGAATTCCTTCTCCAGTAATGATAACTTTCCTTGAGATTATTGGTCTAAATATTTTCATCTTATTTTTTTTTTTTACAGGTATGTGGTTCTTGTGTTAGTTGTGGTACTTCCCAGGAAGACGTGTTACGAAGAGGTAAATAAGATTTTTTCTTCTTCTTCCTCCTCTTTCTTATTATAATTCTCTTGTTTCTGTTTATAATGATATCCCACAAAAAAGGGGAAATATCTTTCATTCATTGGTCTTGTCTCTGCATCTGGAAGAAGAAGAGAGAGAAGAAAAGGATAATAATGATGATAATGATAATAGCAATAATGATGGCAATAATAATGATAATAATAATGATAATAATAATAATTAATAATCGCAATAAAGATAATGATTAAAGATAAGAATGACAATACTAAAGATAACAATAAAAAGAGAAACCAGAAGACAAAAGAAAAAAAAAAGCAGCAAAGAAATCAAAACAGAATATCACCATTCACAAAAGCCGAGGACTAAAGAAAAACGAGGTACGAAACCTCACGGAAGGCTAATCGCGCCACAAATGACTCGTAAGTAAGAAATTAGTACACCGACACTCATAAAGACACACAGGCTGGCCGCCGCTCATCCCTCAACAGGGCTTCCTCATCCTCCTTTTCCTTCTCCTCTTCTTCCTCTTCTTCTTTTATTTCTTCCTCTTTTTTCTTTTTCTTCTTCTTTTTCTTTTGCTTCTTCTTCCTTACCTTTCTTCTCCTCTTATTATTCTCCATCTCTATCTCCCCTTCCTTTTCCTCCTCCTTCTCTTCCTCTACAACCAAAACCGCCATCTCCATCACCATCCTCCTGCTCCTCCTCCTGCTCCTGCTCCTCCTGCTGCTGCTCCTCCTCCTCCTCTTCCTCCTTCTTCTCCTGCTCTTCCTCCTCCTCCTCCTCCTCCTCCTCGTCCTCCTCCTCCTCCTGTTCCTCCTGTTCCTCCTCCTCCTCCTGTTCCTCCTGTTCCTCCTCCTCCTCCTCCTCCTTCCGTGCAAGACAAATGAACGTTAAACTGTAAGGAATTCAGGACCTAATTATCTCACATTATTATCTAAATATTTTACGGCGCTTAATCGCAGTTTGAGAGATTCTTCGGCAAGGAGAACGAGGTGGGGAGGGGGGGGGGTCGGTGGGGGTAGGAGTGTGTGTGTGTGTGTGGGGGGGGGGTCGGAGTCCAGACGATTGTCTTGAGTAACTCCAGCAACTCCTCAAGACGTCCTGCTGAGGAAACAAGGAGATTGACAACGATTGAATCATTCGCCATTTGCTTTGTGTTTGTTGTTGTATTTAAGCCGACGTTGTAAATCATGTGATTTTGTTTTGTTTTGTTTTGCTTATTATTATTATTATTATTTTTTTTTTTGGGGGGGCTATTTTTTTTTTTTCTCTCTCTAAATGAAGATTTATAATGGTAACAACATGCCTTTAAGTTTGTTGCCCTTATCCTTGTTACTTTTTTTTTTTTTTTTTTTTTTTTTTTTTTTTTTTTTTTTTTTTTTTTTTTTTTTTTTTTTTTTGGTCTGTCTTTATCTTGATTTCTCAATTATATTTTTGGGGGAGTATATGTATTTTTTATACTTATTATTATTATTTTTTTACTTAAATTCATTCGTAGTGTTCACTCCTTATCAGCTATTATCTTCCATTACCTCTGATGGTTTTATTCTCCTGTTTAGAGCTATTTTCATTCTTCTTTATCGTTCTTCTTTACTCTTACTGCTTTTTTCACGCTCCCTGTTTTTAAGATTTCCTTCAATTATCATTCATTAATTTCCTACCTCATTTGTCTATCACCCAGCGGTATTCAGCCATTAGTTTTATTACTATTTTTATCTTTATTATCGCTATCCTTTGCTCCCCACATACGCAACCAGAATGAGAAAGTCAAGAAAGGAATAAATAGATCAGTTATACCAAAGAGAAAGAAAATGGGCTACAAAGGACAGGCACATCTATGCAATTTCAACAATCCACTTAAAAAAAAAAAATTGTTATCACTAACCGCCACCTGAGAATAACAGGCTGTCAATCCGTCTCGTCAAGGCCAGTAGATATTTCCTATAATCGGCTATTAATAACCTGCCTCGTGAAGGCCAATATATTCATAGATACAGTGATACATGTGAATTATCGTCAGATTACCAATAGGAGGAGGGAGGAGGGAGGAGGGAAGAGGGAAAAGGGAAGAGGGAGGGAGGGAAGAGGGAAAGGGAGGGAGGGAAGGAAGCAAGGGATATAAGGGGGATGAGAAAGAGAGGAGAGAGAGAATAAGGGAATAAAGGAAGGCGAAGGAAAGGGAAAGGGAGGGAAGGATAAAAAGAGACAGATAGCGAAAGGAAAATGCAGAGAGAGAAAGGAGAGAGAAAGAAAGACGGAGAATGAGAAGAAAAAGAAGAAATAGAAACAGTGAGGAAAGAAGATAAGAGAAAGAAAAGGAGAAAAAGAAGTGGGAACGAAGATATGCTGTTGCCCTGCATGCTTTTTTTTTCTTCTTCAAAATTTGGGGGCGCTTATTTACCCCCCCCCCCACCCCCACCCTCTCTTTTCCCCACGTTTAACCTCTTCCCTTCTTCCCTTCCCCATTACCCCCCTCTAATGTTGTCAGTTTTACCTTTTCGTTCCCCCTTTCTAAAATTCCTTCTCTTCCCCAGTCTCCTTTCCCCCTTACCCCCCCCCCCTCTCCTTTACCCTGCACTAACTTCTATCATCTTCCATCCTACTCTAATCATCACCATCCCCCCCCCCCCTCTCCTTCTAACATCCCTCCCCCTCTCCCCTTCATCATCCTCCCGCTTCCTCCTCTAACATCAACCTCCCCCCCCCCTCTATCACCCCTCCCCACCCCCATCCTCGAACATCCTCCACATCCCCCTCCCCCTTGCCCTTCTCCCCAACTACAACTCCCCCCCCCCCGTTGCAACACCCCTCCCCCACTACAACTCTCCCCCCCATTGCAACCCCCCTCCCCCACCCATATCCATGTAAATATTTCACTTCTGCGTTCGAACTGTTTCCTCTATTGCTCCCGCACTCGTAAGTTAATGCCACGTAATTGGTCACTTTGAAGGTGCTGATAATGATCAAGGGTGATTGCGGTGAATGTGAATGACTGAATTAAGGATTTGGTGTTGTGTATTCGGATTCTTGGTTATGGTTGTGTGTTCGTCTGCGTGTTGTGTATTCGGATTCTTGGTTATGGTTGTGTGTTCGTCTGTGTGTTGTGTATTCGGATTCTTGGTTATGGTTGTGTGTTCGTCTGTGTGTTGTGTTGTGTTGTGTGGTGTGTGTGTGTGTATGTGTATGTGTGTGTGCATGGTCTCTCTCGCTGTCTCTCTCTCTCTTTCTCTCTCTTTCTCTCTCTCTCTCTCTCTCTCTCTCTCTCTCTTTCTCTCTCTCTCTCTCTCTCTCTCTCTCTCTCTCTCTCTCTCTCTCTCTCTCTCTCTCTCTCTCTCTCTCTCATTATTCGATATATATACAGGCAGTTAACAAATATTTATCAAAATAACACTAAAATCTACTATAAAAAATAAAAATAAAAAACTCAGTAAAGGTTGAACAGAAAAGGGATTTTATAATCGACAAATAAAAAGCGAAATCTATCAACGAAATAGC
>BOPN01001867.1:234357-239357 GCA_017312705.2 Penaeus japonicus
TCTTTTGTTGCTATAAAAATAGTCACAAGCGAATCATCTGTATTCTATTCAATAGCCTCCTTGAAATATTACGTGTATTATATCCCGCGATACTCTTGATTTCATAGATTATTTCTCCTCCTCGTGAAGAATGGGATCTATCGGATGTAAATAGCACACGAGAGAAAGTAATGATAATACTCGTGATATTTCAACGCGGGGGGGTAATGGCGGAATTGGATGGGAGGGAGAGAGAGACGAGGAAAGGAGAGGATAAAACTACTAAGCTCAACATATGATCGCTGTCTTTATGGCGCTTGGAGGGGAGAGGGGGGCATGGGGGGTGAGGAGGGGGAGGGAGGCGATAGAGCGCGGGAAAACTGTGTCGTCCGATTCCTCCGCGTCGTTCCGACATGTTCGGCTTCGGTTTGGTGGGTTAGGCGTTAGGCGGAGGAAACTCAGGGAATATACGTGCATGTACGTTATTGAGAAGTTATTACAATTCATGTAGCATGTGCATTGTCTTGAGCGAATTTTCAGGACGGAGATATAGAACTTTGTGAGGCGGAGTGAATACTCTTGTGGATGGTCGGGACGCGGTATGGGGTTCAAATTTGACTCGGCAGATTACTGATGAAAATGTGGACTCGCGGAATTATTATGGGATGGAGTCAAGGGAGGGAGGCATTGTTCAGGCGGCGGAGGGAAGGAGGAAAAGCCCGAGTAAATAGATGGATGAAGTGCGTTTGATAGGGAGACATTTTTCTTACAAAAAAAGAAAAAAAGGAAAATGACATGGAGACGGGAAAGGGACAGATCTGAAAAAAAAAAAAAAATCAGAAATGGAGGGGACACACACACACACACACACACACACACACACACACACACATATATATATATATATATATATATATATATATATATATATATATATATATATATATATATATGTGTGTGTGTGTGTGTGTGTGTATATGTGTATATATATGTATATATATTCATTTATATATGGAGTGGCATGCGAGGCAGACACAAACCGAGCGGCAGAGAGAGAGAGAGGGAGAAAGAGAGAGAGAGAGAGAGAGAGAGAGAGAGAGAGAGAGAGAGAGAGAGAGAGAGAGAGAGAGAGAGAGAGAGAGAGAGAGAGAGAGAGAGCGAGAGAGAGAGAGCGAGAGAGAGAGAGAGAGAGAGAGAGAGAGAGAGAGAGACAGACAGACAGACAGAGACAGAGAGAGAGAGAGAGAGAGAGAGAGAGAGAGAGAGAGAGAGAGAGCGAGAGAGAGAGAGAGAGAGAGAGAGAGAGAGAGAGAGACAGACAGACAGACAGAGACAGAGAGATAGAGAAAGAAAGACAGAGAGAGAGAGAGAGAGACAGAGACAGAGGGAATAAGATAGAGAGAGAAAGGCAGACAGAGACGAACAGCATACACGTCAAACACACATAAATCATCGTACATAAACGCAATACACCGAGTTAAATAAGGAAGAGAAGGTTGTGGGCCTATGAGCATAAGAGGGTGGGGTCTAACCCTCCCCTCCCTACCTCCTCCCCTCCCCATATCCCCCCTTTCCCCCCTTCCTTACCAGACCCCCCCCTCGTCCTCTTACCCATCCCATTCCCCCTACCCCCCCACCCCCTTTCCTCCCCCACGAGCGCGCCCACTCGAATACTAAACAATAATATGAATATCTGTGCGTCAAAACAACGATTTATCTGTGTGTTCTCGGGGGTTCTCGGAGGTTCTCTGGGGTAGCTTCTTGGGCGCAGGTGCTGGCCACACGGGACTTGGCTTTGTCGCCTTTTGGATGTGTCCCTTTTTTTCTTTTTTTTCTTTTTTCTTTTTTTGTCTTGGGAATCTTTTATTTTCCTCTTTTATTTTTATATATACGATCATTCTTCGCATGGTCTGTTTTTTTCCCCTTTTGTTGGTTATTTCTTTTGTTTTTTTTATTTATTCATTTATTTATTTTTATTTATTTATTTATTATATATTTTTTTGTCTATTTGTCTAAATCTGTTCGATCATTTTGGCTGAGTATTAATTATTTAGTTCTTTGTAAGTCTGGATCTTTCTCTGCCGTCCTTTCGCTGTCTTCCCTTTTCTCTCTTTTTTCTATATTCTTTCCTCCATTCTCCCTCTCTCTCTCTCTCTCTCTCTCTCTCTCTCTCTCTCTCTCTCTCTCTCTCTCTCTCTTTCTCGCCCCCTTTCTCTCTCTGTAGTGAATATGTCCTGTTGTTGTTCCTCTTTTCCGTTCATTAATTATACAGAGTCCTTCCGGGCGCTCCCTTCCACAAGGAGCAATATCCTTAAATGTCCTGGACCTGCGCCATGGCCCGGCATTGACACAAAGCGATTAAAAATGCAAACGGGCCGAAGGAAGGAAATGAAAATGGGGAAAAGGTGTGTCTCCACAAAGATAGGGCCATGTTGGTAAGAGCGGGTTATAACATCTATCGTTTCAACTATTCTGTCTCTAACATCCTTCTCCTTCTCCCCACTCCTCCCCTCCTCCCCTCTTCCCCACTCCTCCCCTCCTCCCCACTCCTCCCCTCCTCCCCTCCTCCCCACTCTTCCCCTCCTCCCCACTCCTACCCTCCTAGCCATCCCCTTACAGCTCCTTCCTACTTTAACCTTCGTCCTTTCTAAACCTTTTTTTGACTTCTGGCTAGCCCATATCTATCCTGTTCTGACTCCTAGACACCACTTTCTATCCCCCTTTGACTACAAGTCCACACTTATTTAGCCCATGTTAGCCCCCTAGCCAACCTCTATCCTCTCTGTCCTTCAGCTAACACCCACCTGATCTCCCTCTATCCCCTAGCCAATAATCTAGCCCCTCTCCTTGACCCCCCTCCCCCAATCCCCACCTCCCCACCGATGAAAGGAGAACCGAAGTTGTCCTTAAACACCTCGAGAACGTCTCCGAGGATGCGCGTCCTACGTAGGCTCTTGGAAGCTTCGTCTGCGAAGATGTCTTGCTAGTCATTTTCCATATTGGAAGGGATAGGGAAAGTGGAAGGGATAGGGGAAGTGGGAGGGTTTGATAAGAGGAAGGGGGGATGGAATAGGTAAGGGAAAAGGGGTAGGGTTAGGTATGGGAAACTGGGAGAGGGTAGAGTCAGGGAAAGGGGGGATTGAGTTGAGTAAGGGAGAGGAGAGGATTGTAGACCCTTCCTCTTCTCCCTCTCCCTTCTTTCCCCCCTTCCCCTCAACCATACCTACGCCCCTCCCCCACCAGTCCCTGCCCCCCTCTCCCTCACATCTCACACGCCACTCCCGCGTCGGTGAATGTGCCGCCTAACGACCCCGAACGACCCCGGACGACCCCGAACGATCAAATGCGACCAATAAGAGCGACCACCAAATGGAGACAGGTGTCGGGTCGGGGAGTAAGCGCTAGGGTGAAGAGGCTTCGCTCCCTTACCTTCCCTACTTTTTCTTCTTCTTTTTCCCCCTCTTCTTTACTCCCCTCCTATCTCTATATTACCCTCCCTCCGTCCGTCCCTCCTTCCCTCCCTCCCTCCCTCCCACCCTTCCCTCCGTCCCTCCCTCCCTCTTTCTATCCCTCCCTCCCTCTTTCTATCCCTCCCTCCGTCCCTCCCTCCCTTCGTCCCTCCTTCCCTCCGTCCCTCCCTCCCTCCGTCTCTCCCTCCTCTCCTTCTCCCTCCGTCTCTCCTTCCCTCCGTCTCTCCCTCCGTCCCTCCCTCCTCTCCTTCTCCCTCCGTCCCTCCGTCCCTCCTCTCCTTCTCCCTCCCTCCCTCCCTCCTCTCCTTCTCCCTCCCTCCCTCCCTCGCCAATAACATCGCAATTGTCCCGCGCAGCACCTCCGCCGAACCCCGTGTAAGCACTTATTAAATTTGGCCAACGGTGTGGCTCATTGCGGATTGACTCTGCCAGAACGACACCCTTGGGGGGAAAGGGTCGCACTGGAAGGGTGGAGGTGGGAGGGGCAGTCGGAGGGTGGGAGAAGAAGGAGGAGAGTGTGAGGGAGGGGGAGAGGACAGAGGAGGAGTGGGATGAAGGGAGGAGAGATGAAGAAGGAGGAGGGGGGAGAAGGGGGGTGTGGGGGAGGGAGAGGAGGGGTGGGCGGGAGGGGAGGGGGGATAGGAAGGGATGAGGCGAGGGAGGGGAAGGAGAGGGATTGTGGGGAGGGAGAGGAAGGAGGAGGAAGGAGAGGAAAGAGGGGGGGGGGTAAGAAGGAAGGAGCGGGAGAGGATGGATGGAGGGTGGAAGGAAGGAGCGGGAGAGGAAAGAAGGGGAAGAATGAAGGGTGTAGGGTGAAAGGACGGGGGAAGAAGGAAGGGTGGAGGGTGGAAGGAGGGGGAGGAAGGAAGGGTGGAGGGTGGAAGGAGGGGGAGGAAGGAAGGGTGGAGGGTGGAAGGAGGGGGAGGAAGGAAGGGTGGAGGGTGGAAGGAGGGGGAGGAAGGAAGGGTGGAGGGTGAAAGGAGGGGGAGGAAGGAAGGGTGGAGGGTGGAAGGAGGGGGAGGAAGGAAGGGTGGAGGAAGGAAGGGTGGAGGGTGAAAGGAGGGGGAGGAAGGAAGGGTGGAGGGTGGAATGAGGGGGAGGGAAGAAGGTTGGGAGGAAGAGACGTTGGGGTGATAGGGAGATACGAAGGGTAGGGGGAGAGTGGGAAGAATAAAGAGGAAGAAGGAGGAAGGAGGGAGGGAGAGGAAGCCATGAAAATAAGGATAAGGATTAAGAAGGATGAGGGAGACAAAAGAAGAGGAAAGGAAAGGAAGAGGAAGGAAGGGGAGGAAGAGGGAGGAAAGGAGGGGAAGCAAAGAGGAAGGAGGATGGAAAAGAGCTGGGATGGGGGGGGGGGGAGGAGGCACAAAGGAGAGCGGGGGGGGGGGGGGGGGGGGTTCTGCAGCTCTGGGGACCCACTTAGATAATTTGTGGCTGGGGAGGGAAAAGGAAAGAAGGTTTAAGGGGGTAGGGGATGGGGGGGGATGGGGGAGGGGGGAGGGGGGGGGTGGGCAGGAGAAGGTAGGAATGTGGGTTTTATCTCTGAAGTTG